>JAXCGZ010011754.1:20000-69482 GCA_037179515.1 Halocaridina rubra
TATGTGGCAGTATTTCATAAAATCTTGTCCTTTCTGCTAGGTTTAACTCGAGTAAATGGGGCCCCACAAGCATAAAAGATGAGCAGATTGGTTGGCGTGATGATTCATCAGAAGTCAGCGATGAAGGCTACAAAAGTCAAGGCAATACAGCTCCCCGCACTTTACCAAGATCAAGAAAGCTTACCCAGAAGAGCTTAGATGTTGATACAGTAGATACCCTTGGTGAGTTCCTCTTTTAAAATTTTTTTAATCTATATTTCTAGGTAGTAAAGGAGGAAGAATTTATTGCTTGGAATCCTCAGATATCGCTTCCTTACTTTTGTGATTCCCCAAAACAGCCGTCGGAAGGCTTGAGGATGCACAGAGTATGATGCATTCCAGCAGCACGATATGGCATCAAGGTTGCAAAAATAATTCACCCAGAAATATTTTAGATATAAAGGAATTAGCAACGTACTTTGCAGGGCAAAGTACGTTACAGTCAGTATAACTGGGCAAAGTACGTTACATTCAGTATAATAGAACTTTTTTTTAGCATTCTATCATGCTGTTCTGTCCACATATATTTTTGAGCTAGCTTCATTGCATATCAAATCTTTGGTAAGTTTTATATTAGAAGGCATATTCAAGCTGTATAATGAAAATTTTATTTTATTTTCGTTTGGTTTATAAAATACTATAAAATGTTTGAAGCATTTGTATGTTTAGGGATATGAAATAGTTTTAATTCCATAAAAACGTGTTTGTACATAATCCAAAAGTTTATTATGTTGTATTTTACGTTACATATACACCAAGCTTGAGTAGCATCTCTTGCATATATTATGATGTAGATATATTTTCATTGTCCAAAAGCTATTACATATAAATTCTTGACCTTAGTGGCTATATGGAACCTTAAAGTTTCATATTATATAATGAAAATTTTTATAGTCCAGGTAAAGAACATGATTCTGGTACTGTATATGAAAGTGAAGGTAAAATACTCTATTCACGAGGAGATAGACTTGTGATCAAACCCGCCGAATGGGGACTAATTGAGTCACATAAAACGAGGATCCCTTGTGAATGGCAAAAGCAGAGTACTAGGGATAGGAGGAGCATGGAGGATTGGAATCTCCTCTTTGCAGAATATTTTTTTCTACTATGTTACAAAAGCTGAAAGAAGGGGTGAGGATGCACAAGGTATGATGGAGCCCTGCTGCATCCCTTTTCTGTTCAGTTGCGGCTGCCCATGCTGGCTTCAGTAGGATATGGTATCAACGAAAATAAATAAGTACTGATACCTTGCTCAAAGAAAGCTTTCCTTCCTTCATGCCAATTTTAGTAGTATTAAAATTGTTGTCTTCTAATTAAGAAGAGAAAGTGAAAATTTAAAAAATTTTAAAAATAGTAAAAACATGGTGAATATTGAAGACTTTGTCCCAAGATAAGAAATCAGCATAGCTTTAAAAGTCTTCTCTAGGAGTAGTAAATACAAAATCGTAAGTTCTTATTGCAAGGACTCACTTTACATTACTTTCTATAACTGGAACATGTACCAGTAGTATTTAGTTATATTAAGGAACTAGTTTACACTTACAAAGTAATATTATCCTTTTTTGATGAATTTTCATTTTGAAATGCATAGTATACACCTTAAGTTTTGAAGAATGGTATTTTACTCTAGTTTGAGAGTATATAAATAGTTATTAATTTTTTCACACTGTTATATACTGAGAGGATTAAACACCAATATAATGAAGTATCTATTGACTGAATATTAAAAATTGCTTGATAGGAAACACTCGTTTTGTGGAATCCACAGTTTTGTCTAGACAAGGTAGTCCTCTTGATTTTTAGCACATTTAGTTTTAGTTAAACTGTACAGTGGCCTCAAATAGTAAATTAACCTACATATATTGCACCTTCTCTGCCAGTTATATTGTGACATATAAAACCAAGTAAGTTTGACCTTGGTGTCTTTTGCTAGTTATGGTTTCCACATGGGCTCAACTTCATGTAGAAGAAAAAAATTACCCTAGTCTGAGTAAAATTGTCCATAATTTACTTCAAAGTTTATTTTCCATTTTTGCTTTAATAATTCAAGAATGACTTGCAGTTTTGGACTTCTTACTTGTATGCTTTATTGTATGGTACACATTTAGGTTAAATCTACATCAGTTGTCAAGTGTTTGCTTTTCTATGATGTTCTGATGAAAATTGGCTTTCCTTTGGAAACTGAGCAAGTCATGTTAAAAATTCTTTTTTTCCAGAACGTCCTGAATCTTCCATGACTCAGATGTCTTCTGAGGGATCATCTATGTCAACGGAGGATTCTGTAAATACACCTCCAAGGTCACCTACCAATCCTACAACAACCCCTTCATATCCTCTCACAGATGCCACAAACACATGGTCCCCAAGTTCACAAACTCCAAAGAGTATTTCCAGTCCCCCAAAATCCAAAATTCCATTCATAGATTCATTCAAGAGTCCATTTTTAGCTAGTAAGAAATCAAAGAAAAATTCACTTCCTGAGGAAAAATCACCATCAAAACCAGCATGGAACTCGGGACCTGGTGTTCGTAGGAATAGTGAAGATAGGGGTCATCGAATCAGCCGTAGTAGGAGTGCTACGAGTGAAGGGGGGTTGATGACGCTTGGAAGAGATTCTCCAGCCAGACAGTCTCTCCGTCCTTCTGCAAGACGTCCCTCAGGAGGGTCATGTGGCATGTCAAGTAAGAACACTTGGAATGGAAGAGCATCGCGGGAGAGACCAACCCTCAGTGCCGACACATACAAACCTCCTACAACACCTCGAACTGTGCGGTCGGCCTCTGCATCTCCAGCAACAACAAGACGTCATTTTGGACATTCAGCACCAGTTACTCCTTTGAACCGTTCTCCTAAACGTTCTGCACCTGGATCCACCCTGACATCACCAACGAGTGGTGGTCCACTGTTGCAGCAGTTAGCAGATTTAGATCCTGATGAAAATACACTGCTGTGTATCAAGGATATATATGACTCTCTGAGAGCTAAAGTGTGTCAGAATTTGGCAGCTGAAGGCAAAACCCTGCCTCCAGAGTTAGCCCAAGAGTATACCAGTTCATGGGTGAATGCTCATGTATCTAGTGAGAGTCAAAGTTTAAATTCTGGACAAGATACCAGTACACCATCAAATCCTAATAATTCAGTTAAGATTACTCCACGAAAGTCTGGTGTTGGATCTAGAATTCCTGCCCCAACATTCTTCATGGCTCGACAAACGGAGATATAGCAGTGAAGCCTAGACAGGTTGGAGTAAAGGCTGTGGAGTAATTGCTAAAGCAAAATGGTAGGTTTGTTGGATGACATCGGCTAAATTCGCTCTGCTTAATCGTGTAATCCTCTGCAAAATGCGTTTTAAAGTCCATGAAGTCTGATATAATTGTGCCACTAGCATCCAGCAAGTTACCATGGGTTGTCTTTAGTGTTTTCTGACCGATTGAATTGGAAATATTCCACTACCCAATGTGCCTCAGTAACCACACTAACATGAATGGTGCTCTTAACCGAACATGTGATATGTGCAATTTTTTTTATTATTTCCCCCGACCCCAAGTAAATGATGAAATATACATTCCGATATGAGTTAAAATGCGATTTCTATCGGTTGTGTCATGTGAATACTAGTCGACTGTAGAGTAGAGAAAAAAGAAAAAGATGAAATTTATCAAAAAGTATGTAAAAAGTTAGGCTGTTATTACAGTTTGATATTACTATGGTACATAGCTTTACAAACATTTAAATGCATAGTATGTCCAGTGAATAATCTTGCAAGATGTAAATTTTTAATGATAGAGGATGAGTATGCCTTGGTGTCTTGTAGAACCTGTATTTCAGTTTCCTGCACTTTAGTGTAAAGTGGTTACTGGATAATTACCACAATTCAAAAACATCATAGTATAGTTCGTGCTTTTAGCAATATTACAGCTTAAGTAAACATGACACTTATATAGTGAGAATATGCAAAATACACTTGAACAGATTACGTTATAACATATTTTGTTTTTATCATGTGTATGAGTGAAGACTTGTTCAAATTCTTAGGGTAACTGAAGCTCACTTTCTCTATAATGAACTCATCTTCAGGTATACAATGTAAAGAATTGGTATGAAGGGCATTTCCTGTAATTCACAGCTATAATTGAGCGTAAACTTAGCAGTTTGTAGTAATTATAAGACAAGAGATGTACACATATTGGTGACTAAAGCAATTGAGAGCACAGGCTTGCAGTTCATCCTTCCTGCTGTTAATCAGAGACTAGTATTGTGGCCTCTCTGCTTTCATCTGCGAGAGATGGCATTATATATTTTAACAGGAGTAAACCATTAATGTCACGATATATATATATATATATATATATATATATATATATATATATATATATATATATATATATATATATATATATATATATATATATAATATAATATATATATATATATATATATATATATATATATATATATATATATATATATATATATATATATATATATATATATATATATATATATATATATATATATATATATATATATATATATATATATATATATATATATATATATATATATATATATATATATTATATATATACATATATATATATATATATATATATATATATATATATATATATATATATATATATATATATATATATATATATATATATATATATATATATATATATATATATATATATATATATATATATATATATATAAACTTGCATTAAATCTATATAATATAAAAACTGTTTTGTTTTATGTTATGGGAGGTAATGTACTTTATTGTTAAAAATTTTAACTTGTCTGTGGCTATATTTATATATCACATCTTGTAAAATTAGTTACTGCTGGCTGCTAAATGGAATTCACATTTGCAGATTAAGATGTTGAAAATTTGTTGACCTGAATTACACATATCTGTAGATATTCTTGTGGGTATACAAATATTACAGGCATTATGATTTACAGAAAGTGATAATTTTAAGGAAGCAATATGATTTTTGTGAAGTTAACAAAGCAGTCATTTAATATTGAATGTAATCCATGTTTATATTTGTTTGTGGGGAATCATATTTTCGTGACTGCACAGACTGGTATAGTGAAGAATGAAAAAAAAAAGCTTTTTGTAAAAATATTTGGGAAGTAAAGCAATAAGAAATTGTCTGAAGCCCTCAAAAGCCATTTTGAGGGTTTAAGATCACAATACTGTAGTTACAAAGTCCAAACTCAGTCCATATAGACTAAAATATAGGTAAGTTTAAGTGCTGTTCTCACTTAGTCCAACCGTCTATTTATAAAGTTTTAGATTCGTAATTGCGTAAAATCCACAATTAATATCTACTAAGAGAACTAATTTGATATATCTAACAAGGTGAAAATCTAGTACTTCTTAGAACAGTCTTTACGTTATTTACATTCATCCCGCATTACACATGTCACTACCCTATAGTTTATGGTGACCATTTGCATTTGCACTATTTCCATACTAAGAAGGGTGATGAAGTTCAATAGAAGTGTGATGGTCATACTTGTAGATGGATGGTCTGCATCAAATCGTGCAGTTGTTACGCAAAAACTTCTTTACAGAGGTAAGGTTCATTGTTAACTTTAAAGCGGACATAGTCTGTACTCGGCATACTTGTTGCTCAAGGAAAAAAAAATTTGAAGAATGTTCTTTAATATTTTTTCTTTTTACCTCCTGTTGCTCTATGTAAGCCCAAGAAGGTTTAATAGTAATGTCTTATGACAATGGTTTTATCGTTAAATGTTTTTGAATATATTGTGCTTATGTTTTTCAGCTTTCAAAGAGTATCTTTCATTTGTAAGAATATTCGCTCCTCTATACTTTAATGTTAATTGTTGCAGGATGAGTATATACTTAAAACCACATAGCCAGGTTAATCATATAGTCTTGTATTTTGGACGAAAATTTGTTATATATACAGTATATATGCTTCAAACACACATGCAGCTTGTAAATAATGTCTGCATATTTTTCCAAACGTCTCAAGAGATTTTGAAACAATAACTCAAGTTTTAAGCTCGGTGATAAGGTTTCATGGTCTTGAAATTAAATAAATAACTTAAGCATTTTACTTACAAAGTGTACGTATTTTTACAGTTGTCTTGAAGGAAATTAAATCTTTGTGAGAGTCGTGATTTCAGTGCTGAAGTTTCAAGGTCTTTGTGGACTAAATAAGCTGCGAAAATTAATTACAAATAGGCTCCCGGAAGTTTGAGGCATTTGTAAGAGTATGATTGTGCTGGTCTTGCTTACAGCTTCTGGCAGTAGAATTGGCTTAAAGCCAACTAGATGCAATGTGTTTATGGTACATACATTGCACATAGCACATTATATTGCATACTTAACTGGTATTAATAGTGAATTATTTTTTTTTTCTTTTTACCTATCTTGTTTTGCACTTATATACAGGCTTATTTTATAAGGTAAAAATTATGTACTAATCCTATTTTTTTTTTTTTCAATTTTGGTATGTCTTGTTCAGGAAGATGTTTGGGGGACCATTGTGTTGCAAAATCAGGTGTGAACACATAAGATGCTGGTCATGTGATGCAATTGTAAATAATAAATGATCAAGAAAACAAACAGGGTACCTCAAAGAGATTATACAATCCCTTATATTTAATCATACTAAAGTAAATATTCATAATAATTATTGTAATAGAATCCAACATTGTAATCCTTTTTTATCTTGACAGATTAAGAAAGCACTCTGTAACACTGGTTGTTAATAAAATGTAAATTTTTTTCTAATTCAGGAAAAATATTGTGTATTATCCTTTTTATTACTCTGCTTTAATTTCTTAATTTTTTCCAAGACTTAAGTGAATTCCTCACCGTATGTACCAGACCGACCCCATGAGATAGTGTACTAAGCTATGATATTCTGAGCTTGTGAACGATATTAAAATTCCATCATGCAACCATTTTAAAGTTGGTCATTGATCATCAGAAGCAGCAGCATGGTAACGATGCTTTCAACATTCAATCCAGTAGGTTTTAATTCTTTTTCTTCTTCCGGTTTATGAAGGATATAAAGCTTGCTCTGCTTAAAAGTCACACCAAAACTAATCAGAGGAAAGGAACATAGTGATGAAATACTACAGAGGACGTTAACCATGGACAGGAAGCTTTCCAAGTACAGTACTAACTTACAAAAGTCTCCCTGAAGATACTACCTGAGCTGCAATTCATTAGATGATGCCAAGTATCCCAGAAGAGTAACAAAAGATTCTAAACGGCGACAACCAACCCATACCCCTTATGAGGCGAGCCATCCTGGGAGAGGATTCGGTCACCCGGGCAATTACCTCGTTTCTCAACACCACAACACAATTTTTCCACACCCAGAAATGACTCTCAGGCAGTCACATGGTCACTTCGAGTGGACACACTACATATTCAGTTTTCTGCAACTGAAGCCATTTCATTCATACCAACACATGCTAATGAGAAACACTTCACATATACATGGATCTGTTCAAAATGCTTTCTATACCCTACTTCACACCCATCCCCAACACCTTTCACACCTCGTCTTCACAATTTGCCCATCCCTCCAACACCATCAACATTTCAAAGCAAAATAGAAAAGGCAAGATAAGCATTATGTTAGCTCTTGCATGTCGACAGAAGCATACTTACTTGTGATGGTTACCTTGAGAAGTACCATAAGGAGGAGAACTAAAGCCATGTTTAGATGACTTTGTAGCCCAAGCACCTAATCTGAAAGGGCCAAAACCTATAAAAGACAGAGAAAACAAAGAGTGGACACCAGGTTTCACTGAACAGGCATAAATATGACGCCACTTACCACTTGACCTGGAAAAGCTTTAACATCACTTTCCCCTGATTGACACTGTGGAGACTGGAAAAAATATCAGGTTAGTTAGGAGAATAATGTCATATGCAGAGGCAAACAAGAGGCCTATCCTATCCACTGCTCTCACTGGGTCAGAGGGAATTTGGGCATAAAATACTTTATCGACTAACTGTACAAGTTATCTGAACAGAGAAGTTACACTTCTCAAGATAAGGCGAGTATCCATATTCACCCTTATCATAAAAGTTAATACTGTTATCACAAGGTGAAAGCAGGAAGAGAGGTCACTGCTGGAGGTGAAGCTGGTTAGGAGCTCATAACCACTACACTTCCCAATGCATCCACCTTATGATCTTAACTACCTATCCCAAGGCAGCAGAGACATTAATTGACGAGATGGCGCTATTCTTGTTTTTCAAAGCCCTCAAAACAGAAGAGAGAGAAGTTGAGTTGGAGCCAGTCCATACATCAATCATAATAACCTCCCTGTTCATGGAAATAGCCCTTGAGTAAGTCAGTCGGGATCTTCACAATTTGAATACTTGTTCTTTAAATACAGTCACATCTCACTGGCTTGGACACACTAAGAGCTATGCAACCCTGCATGACAAGAGCTGCAGGAGCTATAGTGGCTTGGACACACTAAGAGCTATGCAACCCTGCATGACAAGAGCTGCAGGAGCTATAGTGGCCATGGTACTCAAGGCACTAAAGAGGGGTGTGATGAAAGCGACACTCAAGAACCCTAAGTAGTGGACAAGCTGCGAACGAGTACAGAGTATGGAACCAGGAATCAACTTTGGCAACCTAATGGCCATTCTAACTCCTGATTCAAGTTTATAAAGGTGTATCACCTTCTCAAATGGCAGATATGAATCAATAAGGCCTTCCTCATGTCGTCAACTGACCTCCACAGAGACACTCTGGAATATACAATTTTATGCTTGTACACTGAACATCTGAGAGCTTTAGACCTCTCAACGTCCATGCATGGTGACATTTAATAGACTTAGATCCTTCATCATCATCTCATCTTCCATTGTTACCACAATCTTTAACTTTTTTTTTATTTAGTACTCTCTCTCTTATACTACCTACTTTCCAAATGCTGAATACTGTGCAGGTAGGTAACATTCTACTCATATGGAGAGTCAGATCTATGTTCCTTAAGGTTTCACTATTTACATCATTTGCAGCATACTCCAAGGTCTTGTTTCATAAGAAAATGTAACTCTACAACCGTTATATGTGGCTTAGCTGGCTTTCACTTTGGCAAAATAACTGGAACACCCCTCCAATCCGAAAAGGGTCTGGATCAGAAATAGCCCAGGTACCTAAAGCAACACCACCAATACCAATTAATGAGGAACACTAGCTTCAGTGTCCAACACCCAAGTTGATTCCTTAGCAAAGATAGAACAAGGAGGTCTGATTATAGCAGCAATCTTCAATATAACAGAATTGGGAGGGCCACAATTCTATTGAAGAAATACTTTGTGTTACTTGTATAACATAGTTATCTTTACCTTACAAAACTAGATTAACTGCTATACAATTAGGCACTAAGGAAAGCATCATATGGGGTAATCACAAAACTTTAGGGCTACATTTATCCACTACTGCACTGCAAAGCCGAATCCCATGTGTTTAGTTAGAAAAGCTTAATATTGTACATTCTATTGACAGTATCATTGATAAAATTACGACATCGTATTTTTTTTCAAACAAGAATGTGTTGCTATTTTCAGAATTAGGAAGGGTGATCTCAACTGCAGCTAAGCATTTACAGTACTAGTGTTTCAAAATAACTTGTCTGTAATTGCCTCATCTGAAAAATGTAAATTTAGGGAGGGCGTGCAACTCCCAATACCTCTCCCTTTTAGCCGATATATACATCACATAGAGAATGCAAATTCATTTTGCTCCCATTAGAAGGGATTATGTAAAATAATTAAACCAGTAATAATTCTGGAATAATAAGAATCGTGAAAACTTAACTTGAATACACATACCTTTTCACTAAATAATGAAAGCTACTAAACTGATATTCAGTCACTTCTCACAACCATGTGCAATCACTGTAGTGGTAGTGCTGAAGAATAGTGTCTAAATATAATCATTGTTGTATGGTGTAATCCACAAGAGCACACTATGACATATTTCCATTGATTTCAAAGTTTGCAAATGAATACTAAAAGCAATAACAATCAGAAAGTACAGATGGCAAATTGTTTCATGATTATCACTCATTTAAAAAGTATATATAAAAGTAGAGTACAAAGATAAATTTCATTTTGCATCTTCAGAAAAAAAAAACTGGTAGTCTATCATAAAAAACAACATAATTCACTTCTGAACAGTAAAGATCTTTTGAAGTAAAGAAAAAGGTATGTTACAATGTGCTGGTATAGAAAAAAAAATAAATAGCACTTAAAGGAAAAGCGTATTTTACTAAGTCTGCAGCCCGTCAACTCTTTCTGTCTCCCTCTATCCAGTTTGCCCCATTTCAGGGTCACACAAGAATATTAAACTTAAATTCGAGATTAGAGGAAGGCAGCATCGCAATCAACACCTTTTGGGGGGGGGAATCGGATAAGTGACAGTTAGATAACTGGGTAACATCAGACTTCTCAGTTGAGTAAATTAATTCCAACGGACTTATAGAGTCTCACGCTATAGGATTTTAACCTTAATTCTGGTTGGAGAGTATTTGCTCTATAGCAGCATTCTCAACATCACCTAGAGTGGTGGTTTAGCACTCCATGATCCATGGAGATTCACTCACTCGGAGACAACAACAACCCCAAATTGGTTCAGGGGTTTGCAACACTCCTCAAAGTTTTTTTTTCTGTTTGTCACTGTTATGGTCAAAAGCTATAAAACGAATGATACATGATCTCTTGCCCTTACCACAATGTCTGTGTACAGTATACTCAAAAGTCATGAGAGTGAAAAATGCTGGAGATCAAGAACTATTAAGGGTAGTCATATCAATAACATCAATGCAACATTACCAATACAACAAAATGGGCACCAACATAAAGAAATCAATATTATCAAAACATATACAATAAGGGTATTTTTTGCAATCTGAAAAATAAAAAATGTGTACTTCTGCATAAATAGTATTGCAACTGCATATATCATATCAGGCCTAACACAATAAATTGAAATTTTTACCATAACTTCATTACTTAAAACCTGAGATCATTCCATCAAGGATACACTAGCACCTTTATTTAATAATATCTATATCTTGTTTCATGTATGCATGCTCTATATTGTAGATTCCATATCCAACTAGCCCTTGTCACAAAATACTTACCTCCTCTGGCCCTGAAGATGGAGAATCTGGATCCGACTCCTGGGAGTATATAGTAGTGCTTTTATTTGTTATCTTGTACAGCATGAATTTATATGTTGTAGAAGCCAAAAAATATACTGATGATGGCCATGAAGTTTGTCTCTCTCTTTCTAAAGTACTTTATCATAAAACCAAGGTACTGCAATATAATCACCGTTGTAGTGTCAATAATTTTCAAACTTTATTGACTTTTATATGGAGTAAAACTAAGCAAGAACCTTGTGTGAAGACATCACCATTCTCCTGCAATACTCGTAGCTGGTTCAGGAACTACTCCAATGTCGCTCAACACAACAAACTCTGTTTCTGGTATCTCCATATGGGGTTGTGGAGGATATTCAGACAGCACTGCTACTCTTCCCAAAGTTGTTGCTATTTCAAGAACCATCTCTGCTTTGTCCAATGCACCCTAACTGTCTCCTGACTTTGCTCTCATTTCTTTCAGTAAGTGTGGTGCCTTTGGAAAAGCCAAAGGTTCCTCAAGGAATCTCTCTGATGTATCCAACAACCCAAGCTTCCATCATCTCAAGAACCAGGGCTACTACTTCAGTGACATACGGTTGGAACTGCCACACCTGGAACCACTGCTATAATTGCTCTTGGGTTAGGGATTTGCACAAGAACATGTATTACAAGACACAGTGTAATACATGTGGAGTTCCACAGGGTTCAGTTTTAGGGCCACTTTTGTTCCTTGTATATGTAAATGACCTACCAGAGTCTGTAAATTCATTCATGAATATGTTTGCAGATGATGCAAAGATTGTGAAGAAAGTAAAACACGAGAACAATGGTAGAGAACTTCAGGAGGATCTAAATAATCTGCATGAGTGGTCAGAAAAGTGGCTAATGAAATTCAATACTTCAAAATGTAAGGTAATGAGAATGGGTACAAGTGCAAGAAGGCCCAAGCTTGACTACTCGGTGGCTGGAGTACAACTTCAAGAGACAGAAAATGAGAGAGACCTAGGAGTAAACATACTGGCAGATTTGTCTCCAGAAATACATATAAATGGCATAGTAAGGGCAGCATATGCATTCTTATCAAATGTAAGGGTAGCCTTCAGGCACATGGACAAGGAAATGTTCAGAAATATTTATGTAACCTATGTGAGGCCAAAACTCGAATATGCAGCCCCCTTTTGGAATCCGCACTTGAAAAAGCACATAGCTAAGCTTGAAAAAGTTCAAAGACATGCCACGAAACTGCTGCCAGAAATACGCAATCTCAGTTATGATGAGAGACTGAGGGAATTAGACTTACCATCACTCGAAGCTAGAAGAGTGAGGGGGGATATGGTGACTGTCTTTAAATTCCTTCATGGTTATGATAGAGTGGATAGGGATGGATATTTTGATATGGCTGGCTCTAGAACTAGAGGTCATAGTTTGAAGCTTCGTAAGAAAACTTCTTTGCAGGATGTAAGAAAATACTTTTTCAGTGTAAGAGTAGTTGATAATTGGAATTGGCTAAGCGAGGAGGTAGTTAATGCTATCTCAATCCATAGTTTTAAGGACAGGTATGATAAGTATCACTAAGTCTAAAATGGAAGCGATCAGGAGACGGGAAGATACGAGCTTTGGGCTCTTTCCCGTAAACACAATTAGGTAATCACACTTTGCTTTAAACAGTGTAGACAAGTTGTTCCTCTTAACATCGCCACAGTGTCTCTTTCCATGTTAAATGGAGTCACTGTCATGTATATAGTAGCATAATTGATATTAAATGCAATATAAAGATTAAAGTTCTCTCTTTGGGGATTATCACAAGACACAGTCTAGATGCAAATTTACATGAAAAAGTTTATCTCTTGATGCACATGGATTCTAACTGCTGTGACCACATATATGGTCACTTTTCGGGACATACAAAAATGTTAAACTTGCATATATTGGAGGTGGGGGCTAGGCAATGTCTCATTGGAGAGCTTATTGGGGAGTTGGACAAGTGACAATTGAGACAAATGGGGAGCATCTTACTACCCAGGTGTGTAACTTACCTCCGAATGACCTAAACCTTAAGTCTGGAGGGAAAGCGCAGCCTCTTTAGCATAGTTCTCATCAAACATATAGGTACTAAGTTTATTCTTTACATATAAATAAGATACACGTAGATTTACTTTATCAGAGAAAGCACAAATGTAGGCGTAGCAAATCCAAGAGAATGAATGGTTCAAGATACCAATTCATAAACTTGTTTGTAAGGAAACAAATAAAAAAACTTAATACATATTGACAATTTACTGTTTACATGATAATTAATCAATTTTTTTTTAAAACCATCTTGTCCATCTTTCAGAATGTAAAAATATCTGTCTTGCCTGGCTATGTTATTTCTCATGAGGTAAACTATTACGAACTGTGTTAAGTCTTTGTTCAATATTATCCTAATATTCTACACAATAATAATTCAAGATAACCTAAACACAGTACATGAGCTACAAGATATGTATCATACAATGATTATGTATTTACTCTTACCTATAGCACTAATGCTATGCTCCTATATAAACTTTTCTCCAAGCTCATGGCATAAACTCCTTCAACTTCCCAATCCAAGAATAGTTTCATTCCTTATAATCCAATTGGGTTTCTCTTTTTCTTTACTTTTCTATATTGCAAGGCCTGCTAACATATATTTTCTTTACATATGTACAAAACATATCATTATAGCATACCATAATCTGGCGAGGTATGCAATCAATATTTACTTTCTCAGAACTTTATCTTTGTCACGATGCAAGCATGTCAGTACTTTATAAATATTACACTGTACATATCAAAACAAAGCTTGGCTCATTACATTCAAAAATATAAAAATACACTCGATAAACCCTAGTAATTAATTTCAAGAGCATAAAGCTCTTTAATTTTCAAATAAATATCAAATTATATGAATACACAATTGCACATATATGTATAAGATTGCACCAAATAAGTTAAAGTAGCTGTAATCAAGAGTCACAAAATGTACATTAAAGATTCATATTCACTTGATTAATCTCTTATTCCAACTTTTCATAAGTGTAATATTGTGAATTTCAAGATTAGGTAGATATAAGAATATAACTGATAAGGTGGACTCCAATATAAATAATTTAAAAAATTCTTAAAAATGCTTGCTAGTCTAGATCTGAATATGAGATGATGGAATGCCACTGACAGAAACTTCAGTCTTAATTTCTGGTTGTATGTCATAACGCCATAGAATTAGCATCACGAAGTAAAAATTCAAGTACCTATTGATAAGGCTATGAATATATACCAAATTTAATGATAACTAAAGGAAAAGTGGATGATACTGCTTTTTGTTCAGTTTTCTTCGACACATTGGGCATTCTTTCTTCTGTTTCATTGACGCTTCTAAACAATCTGAACAGAATATGTGACCACACACTGTTGAACACAGAGTGCGGTGTGTACTCTGGATGGTCTTAATGGAATCCAAACAAATATGACAAGATACTTTAAGACCCTCAGGAGAGGGTGGGTTAGTATATGGGTCTTTAGTGAGTTTAATAGGTTTCATATCTGTATCTAAAGTTTTATCAATACTCTCTGTAATGCAGGAGCTAGTCATTTGATTCTGAGATTTTGAAGAAAATGGAGTCTCCAGATAGGTTTTAATTAATGCAGCTGTATCTGTACCCAATGAGCCAAAATTTGAATTGGAGCCTGGCATAACACCGTTTGAAGTCTGCAAATTTGATGAAGTTTGTGAATAAGCTAATCTTTGTGAAACTGGAGCAATGCTATCACTAGCTTGTAAGGAGTTTGTGCTGGAATGCTGAGGTAAAGGTATAGGATTTAATCCTGACTCTGAGTCAGATGTTGAATGCGAACTATTTGTATTAATAAAGACTGAACTCTGACTATGGTTAATACCAGCAGTATTATTTACAGATGCATTAGGTGCTGAAGCATTGAACGGAAAATGAGTATATTCAGAAGGTGGCCCATAACCACCATTAGTTGAGTTGTAAATGGAGTTGATATTCCAAACTTCATGAGGGGAGTTTAAATAACTAATCCCACTACATGTACTTGTTGAAGGCTGCGCTCCATTCCACTGATACGCACTTGTACTTCCTGAGATTTCACGACTGGGCTGAATACATGTACTTGTCAAAAGTGTTATACTAGAACTACCCGGATTGACAGCTTGAAAAGCTGATGTGTGATATGATAGGCTAGGGTTAATAGTTACATCAGCTCCCAAAATAGACATTTCTTCATTTTCAACTCTTTCTTCATTACTTTTAGTCAGTGTTATGGGGGGCGATGAAAATGAAGAGGAACTGGGTATTTCTAAAGGTCTCTCTCTTGCACCAGTCGTCGGTAAATTTACAGCTATACTAATTGAGGAAACAGCAGAAGAAATATTGGTCTCTTGTGGTAAAGGTGAGATCGTCCTTATATTTAGCGCAAACAAACTTTCATTTGAAGAAGAAGCATCATTATACGATAAAGTGTTAGTGGCGATAGACGATATGCCTGTGGATATGGTTGAAATGACATTATGGGTGTTTGATGGAGGTCCTGAGATATTTTGATGTGGTGTATCCAATACATTTTGGGATCTTCTAGGAAGGCTAGCCAACTGATTCAATTCTCTTATCACGGACATTGTATCTGATTCCTCATCAAAAGTATTTAACCACGCCATTTTGGGTTTCTTGTAGGAGGCTAGAAAAAAATTTATCATCAGTTTCACTCATCTCTGCAATATACAAGCATATTTTAATTATAATCATAGTTTAAAAATACTGATATTAAATAAGTAGAGCAAGCCGGGTGTAGAACTCTAATAAAAGAAACAAGAAAGTAAAACTTTAGTATACCCTTTCCATTTCCATTTATTCCATAGTTGTCCTGTGTAAGAACAAGGTCAATGTGGGAAGAAACTCCCTTATTCCTTCCATTCACTTCCTAAATATCACATAGTATATAAGGATGAAATATTAACTCCTCCATGAAAAGGTGTGTGTATTTCATAAAAATAAATACACCGAGAACTAGCTTCTCTCAATAAAAGTACAAACAATTTTGATAAATGAGGAGTCATAACTAAAACAAAAAAATATATCCTACTATTAAGTTTTGAAGACATCTATATTACTAAAAATATTAATCATTACCTGAATGCACCAAATATACTGAACTTGTCCACAATAACTACTGTACAATGTTTACTGAAATATATATATATATATATATATATATATATATATATATATATATATATATATATATATATATATATATATATATATAATATATATATATATATATATATATATATATATATATATATATATATATATATATATATATATATATATATATATATATATATATATATATATATATATATATATATATATATAATATATATATATATATATATATATATATATATATATATAAAACTCACATTTTTCTATTTCTTTGCTTGATGACTGTGGAGATAAATGTTGTGATTCCACGGACAAAGAAGTAACTTCCGAATTTGTGTTAAATGGAGCCAAAACTTGGGATGGTGCTTCATTTTCATCGTCACTTATTTCAAAAACTGTTGGAGGCTCAGATGTACTGACAGGTGCTCCTCTGCTTCTGCCTTCTGGGCAAGTAATCTGAAACAGTACTGAACACATAACAACCAGCGTCAAGTACTTTAGTGCTAAAATATGCAAAAGGATCAACTCTAATGTACTAACTTTATCATTTGTAGCATCTAACAATACAACTTGATATTAATAACTTTTAAAATTAAAAGCTCATATATTAAATGATATAATCCATACCGGCAAAAATCATATTTACAAAATCCAAATCTATTTTTCTTTTATTTTCCATAAAAGTACAAACACAAAAATATAATTCATTTCCTGAAAAAGCAAGTGCCTCTAATGAAAATGGACAATAAATTTATATGTTTCATTTTTCTGTTACCTATAATTCAATACAATATTTATCCCACTCGATTCCCTCAAAGTAAAAACATTCATGGATGTGCCATTAACATGTATAATTTATACTGTTATTGGCTACTGAACTGCTTACTTGCACTTCACAGTCATCGTCTTCAAGAGTCAGATCAACAGTAATGTGGCTTTTATCTTTTGTGTGTTCTAAAACTTGCAGTTCAGGGGATGAGGAACAAGGATAATAATTCTCCTTGTCATCAAGGGCACCTGAACTGTTAGGTTCCTGAGGTCAAATGAATATAAAAAACATTAATAGTCATTAACATTAATGTTATTGACAGAAATTTTTCTCTATTCAGTTTATTCCTTTACATTTATAAAACATTTAAGCATAAATTTCCACATATAAAACTGATTTGCATCGAATCCAGCCATATTTTAGCTGTTAGATTATCCCTTATTAAAACTCCACATTGTTTTATGTCCCCATAAAATATTAAAAGTTTTCAAATATGTACATGCAAGAATTTGATAACAATTCATACTGACAGGCATTTGAATTTTATAACAAAAATATAATTCATATCTCAATAACCTCTTTTCTTCAGCAAATGATATGTACAGTACTAAAACTGAGTTGCAGGAAACGTTGATTTCAGAAAGAGAACACTATAAAACACACACATGCACATGCATCCCGAGAAAACATACCTCTACGAAGTCTGTGTCTTTCCTTATACATTTGCGTTGTCTTCCTTCACCTACAACTGAATCCCATACATGATTATCCTCGTTGCTAATATTACCATATGCATCAAGTGCTTCAGCCATTATGCAATCATTAATGCACTTGTAATTTTTGACACAGGGACACTTATGAAGCTACAATGCAAGCCACGTGGTTTTCCATTTTCCTTTCATAACAAATAATCATGCAGTACTCTCATTTTCAGTTGCTCTGTTCACAGTCCTGCAAATAAACCAATAATAAAATGGAGGCTCCTCCTTCAAAAGAATAGAATTTTGAGTACCATATAATAGCAGAACAATATTAGTAGTGCCATCCTATACAGCATTTCACAACAGTTGTACTGATGTATGCAAAACTCCTTTCATTTCACAACACTTGTACTGATGTATGTAAAACTCCTTGAGCACTTTATGTGTAATAAGTTGATTGAACCATTTTATCTCCTAAATCTTAATAACGTACATATAAAACACTTCAGGCTGCCAGTATGTAATAAAACTCCTTGCATTTCACAACACTTGTACTGATGTATGTAAAACTCCTTGAGCACTTTATAAGTGTAATAAGGTGATTGAACCATTACATCTCCTAAATCTTAATAACGTACATATGAAACACTTCAGGCTTAGAGTTCTGTCACTGATACAGCTGCACTATTCCCAAAAATAACAGTGGGCTTGGTCAATTATGCTGCATTACTGCACAGATAAGAGCTGCTGATTAGAACACTATCAGTTCAGTTTTAAGCCTAAGTATCTCTGGAATCCAACCTTATGTGTAATTACATATTCTTGGCAATAGAACTACAGTAATTGAATTATGGAAATGAAACACACATGAATGTGCTTCAAATTCTGAAATAACAAGACAAAGTCAATTTGTCACTGGATAACTTTACCTCACTCATTTTACTGAAGTTACCACATAAAATATTTTCTCTATACACTAACAATTCTCTCACTGTACACCATGCTGGCTAAATTTAAAGTTTAATGGGTTTTAGCCTCCTATCAGGGGCGTCGCCCAAGTTCTGGAGGGCGTCAGCTGGTACAAGCTCCAACTCCTACTGTGGTGTCAAGCCACAGCAGTAACCCCCAGTATACAGCTTAAACTCTCTTGCATGGATGAGGCTTGATCTGCCGACTTCACGAATGCGAAGCCAGCACGTTACCACTGTACTAGCCAGGAGATGCATCATAGTTGGTGCAATATAATTTTGATTTATGACATGGGCCTAATCATTTATAAACAAAGCTGATTTTTGTATTAAGCCCAAACAAACAATACCTTAAGTCATACAAATTGGTTGCAGAAATGCCCCAATGTTATTTTAGTGTATTAAAACTCTTGTACAGAAATACCAATTCATATTTAAGATGATAAACCCTAGCAAATCCTTTTTGTATAGCTTTGCCCTTTCCTTTAATAAAAATAACAAAATCATATATTCAGTCAGTAAACTCCTAACTTATATTCTAAGAAATTACTGCAACTCCAAATCACCCAGGAAGTTTTCATCAAGAAACTGCCTAATCCCCGACAGGATTGCATTATTACCAGAGGTGGCTCGTTTATAGGCAATTCGGAACTGCAGCAACTCCTATTTTCACTACACTTGCATTATGTAACCCTTAAGCTTAATATATACATTTCTTATTATATGTTTGGATTGGTTTACACAATATTAAAACAATGGCTAAAAATTTTCTGAAGCAGCACCCCCACTAATTTTAGCTACGAGCCGCCACTGTTTATTACATATACAGTATAAAGAAGCTTAGATCCGAGTGCTAGGTAATACAGACACTCACCTATTTGCAAACGAGTTAGGTTCTACAAGTCTGTTCATCCACAGAATTGTTCTGAAGTTGTGTTTGGAAAAAAAAAAAAGTACCGTACAGTACATACATATACATTAATGTAGAATATTTAGGTTAAAGACACTTAACTACCACATAAAACAAAGTATACAGCATTAATAAATTTTAATACACTAATAATAATGTAATAATAAAGTTAAACAAACTAATACATGAGTAGATAATGGGTAAGTTTTTGTTCGCAGCTATGAATGTTCGTAACTTGGTTGTAGGGAGCGTCTGTATAGTGTATCTGCAAGATGATACCCTATGTCACTCTTTCTCATGGCTGGGCAGTTTATGAATGAAAAATTTCCTTACAAATGAAATGGAAGAGGTGGACTGAACTTTTGCCCACCACATTCATATTGAGCCCACATTATTTTTACTTAAAAGGCCACATGTCAAGACTATTAACAGCTAACTCTATAGATGATGTGCAGACTAATATGATTAAAAATATTCAAGGTACTGCTGAAAATTAATTATAAAATCTGAAGAAATCCAGATTAGTAACATGATTTGCTACTGTAATAAAAAAGTCTCAAGAATATATGTAAAAATTCTGTAAATTTTTCACCTAACCTATACACTTATTCATTTTATTATGCAAAGTATGGAATACTGTATATGAAAATGTATAAGTGTACAAGGACTTTACACTGACCCAGCATAAGAGCCTGAAGCATTCTTAAGTAATTAATAAAATTATTAAATACAAGATATCCTGTAACATTCTGAATCCATGAATAAAGTGTATCTTGCATAATATTCTGCAACTTCTAGGAAATATTAACAAAATGTATATTAAATGATATCCTGGAACATTTTGAGGTAATTAGAAAAATGAACCTTACATTTTGTCCTCAATATTTTTAAGAAATTAGCAAAATGAATCTCAAATGATATTCTGTAGCATATCCAGACAATTCAGGAAAAGTATTTTATCTTGAAATCTTATAACACAGAGAAGTAACTGCAGAGAATACAATAAGATAATGTTAACAGGCACTATTTCAAAGAGAAAAAAATTAACTCCAGCCATTTTATTGATAAAAACACACTCATGCACACACACACACACACATATATATATATATATATATATATATATATATATATATATATATATATATATATATATATATATATATATATATATATATATATATATATATATATAGCTCTCCTAAACGAACAACCGAGTTACGAACAAAAAACTACCTATTATCTAACCACGTATTAATGTATGTATTATTACACTATTATTACTGTATTAAAATTAATACTGCATGCTTTCTGTTGTATGTTGTAGTTAAGTATCTTTAGCCTAAGTACTGTACAGTACTGCATATATATGTACTGTACAGTATTTTATTTTTATCTAAACACGACTTACAAACAATTCTACTTGCGAACAGACTTCTGGAACCTAACTCGCTCGTAAGTTGGGGAGAATGAACCTGAATCTGATGTGTGGCTAAGTCAAAAAGGTAAAAAAGGGGGACCTTTATTGCATTAAGAATGCTTCAAACCATTATTAAAAATAAAATAGAGGATACTTTTCTAAACATGTACATTGTTTACATATTTACTTGTCACTTCTCATCACAAACTTTTATGGAGTGAGGTCTATTTCTCCTCTTAAACACATTAGGATTTACCTGCAATCCACTCTGAAAGATGAAAATCTCATTAATTTGGCATGAATGCAGGTAGAATTATTTCTGCTTCGGAAATTAAATCTTTATAATATTCTCGATCAGTTTGTTGAAATATCAACAAGAAAAATGTTTAAGTACCTGGATATGTATGTAGACCTATACTGTACATGCTTAACTTTACAGTACAGTGCCGGTATTTTGGTATTGCTTTGTTTCATGCTAATTAAAGGTTGTCTGATAGGATATTATTTGTTTGCTACTCCATTGAATACTTCATTCGTAATATTATTGTAATAAATTGTACGGATGGAGAGCACGAAATTCGAGGGGAAGAGCGTTGGAGGATGGCGAGGCATAAGGGTCCTGCCATGGGTTAATACGGCACTGGCTAAGACGGTGCTTTCTTGCAAAGGACTCGGGTTTTGGCAAGTGTGACCATTACCCTAAGTGAATGCCCTTTCTAACCTCAGACTGTGGCAAGCCGTGAACCCTCAAAGTAACATATCAAAGTTGATAGTGTTACCATTCTGCCACAGCGGCCACTGAAATGTCAGGAAGGCCCCTAGTCTTTTTAACCAGTTTAAAGGACTCCAGTTATATGAATGTTGTCAAATATTTTTTCCGTTCATTAAAAATACCAGAAAAAAAAAAACATTCTTACCAGGTTACAGCTTACAATGCTATTGTCATAATAATACAAAGAGTGAGAATTTTGAGGAAGCTACCTTAAATTCTGGTATTGAGGAAGCTACCTTAAATTCTGGTACATATATCTCATCTGACTTGACAAACTATATCCTACATTGTCAAAATATTTCACCCCAGATGGGAGCACTGAAAATTCTATTACATTAAGCATTTTACAATATGATACATGCAAATATGGACTTAACCGTGGTGACGTTACCCTAGGAACAGAAATATGAAACTTTCTTTTTATCTACTTAATTAAAGTATAAGGAATTTTTCCTATAGTTATGCTTATAAGCTCAAAAAATTTTAATACTTGAACCAGTCTCAATTTGGAGAAATTGTATTTTGCTTGCTTTTCTTTTATGGTTTTGAATGAATGTGACCTTAAAAAGCGTAGTAACTTAACCTAACCAAACCTAAAAACAGTAATTTTACGATTTTCAAGGTCATGTTCTGTCAAAACTCATCATAAAACCAATGCACAATATTGATTTTCACCTTCATATTTTGACGGGTTCAATTATAATTAATATATATATAAAAAGTGGAAAAACTTTCCTATAATGCATAAACAAAAAAATAATTGACCTCGCCCTTACATTACCATGACCTCACCGTAACAACAGCTTTATGACCACCACTCCCTTTTTAGGGTTAAACACTTTTATAAATACTTTTTCTTATTGATCATCAATTGAATAGCCTTTCAACCACATCTACAATCAATATTCGTCCACCCTTTGACATTTAAGTAACAGAAAATGAGGACTATGGCCGGAGGAATTAGAAGAACTCAGCATATCCTGTTTTTCTTCCTCTTCTTCTTCCACTTCTTCAGATCCCACTCGAGATGTAAACAAATGGGGGGGATTTGGATGGTGGGGGGGATGATAAATGTCCAGTGGTGCCAGATCTAAGTTCAAGCAATGGTGATTCGAGGTCGTAGGTTTTTTATATTTGTGGAAAGTGGGGTTAAGAAGAACCTGGGAAGAAAATAACAACCACCAAATAAGAGGAGAGTACAAACGAACAAAGAGAGTAGCAAAGAGAATGGTAGCCACTGCAAAGGGAGAAGCAAAGAGAGAGTGGAATGAGATGATGGGAACACCAAAGGGAGAAAAGATGATTTACAAAATTGCGGAATCGAGAAGAAAAAACAGGCAGGACGTAGGAAAAGTAGGAATCATAAAAGATGAAAATGGAAATATCCTAATAGAGGAAGGAGAAGCCAAGAGAAGGTGGAAAGAATATTTTTCACATCTCTTACACACTGAAAACGATTGTGAAGAACTAGAAAATGTTTCTCCAGTAGAAGGACCGATAGCAAACATCAGTGAAAGTGAAGTAGAAAATGCTATAAAGAAAGGAAAATCAAATAAAGCTGCAGGAAAGTCAGAGGTAACAATAGAAATGATCAAAGCTTTGGAAAATCTAGGAAAAGAGTGGGTGCACACACTGCTGGATAAGATCTGGGATGTAGAGGAAATGCCAAGGGACTGGAATGATAGTTGGATGATTAAAATATATAAACAGAAAGGAGACGTGTTAGATTGTGGAAGCTACATGGGAATAAAGCTTTTGGAGCATGTATTTAAGATATTAGAAAGATTAGTAGAAGGAAGGTTGAGAGTCTTGATAGATATACATGAACAGCAGTTTGGATTTATGAAAGGAAAGAGCACAATGGATGTAATTTTTATAGTACGTCAAGTCCAAGAAAAGTATTTAGAAGGAAACAGAAAAGTTTACATGTGTTTTGTGGATCTTGAAAAGGCGTATGATAGGGTACCGAGAAGAGTGGTGTATTGGTGTTTGAGAAAGAGAGGAGTACCAGAGAAGTTAGTAAGAATAGTGAAGATGATGTATGAGGGGGCAGGAACCACCGTACAGACAAAGTATGGGGAGACTGAGGCATTCCCTGTGGAGGTCGGCCTCCATCAGGGATCAGCTCTCAGTCCGTTCTTGTTCCTCGTTGTTATCGACACTTTGACAAGAGAGTTAAGAAATAATGAAGAGCTGTGGGAACTGATGTTTGCCGATGATTTAGTCATTATAGCAGACACAGAAGATGAACTGCATGAAAGGTTTTTAGCATGGAAAACGGCCCTCGAAAAGAAAGGATTGAAAGTAAACCCAGGAAAGACAGAGCTAATGGTTAGTAGTAAAGGAGGTCAGGAAGAGGTAAACCTCCAAATGGAAGATGGTACAGTGCTAAGTCAGAGCAGTGAGTTTAACTACTTGAGATCAGTATTAACAGAGGAGGGAGGTACGGAGAAAGCAGTGAGACAGAGAGTGAAGGAAGCATGGCGAAAATGGAAAGAAGTGACTGGAGTTATCTTAGACAAGAAAATGCCTTTAAAACTCAGAATGAAGATATACAAGACAGTGGTCAGGCCTGCACTGCTATATGGGGCAGAAGCTTGGTCACTTAGGAGGAGAGAGGATGGACTGTTGGAGAGAACAGAAATGAGGATGGTTAGATGGATTGCTGGAATATCATTACTGGAGAGGGAAGAGAGTCGAGATATAAGAAGAATGTGTGGAATTTGTAATGTCATAGAGAAGGCTAGGGAAGCTCGTCTGAGATAATATGGCCATGTAGTAAGAAGAGGGGAGGAGGAACCAATCAGGAGAGCTAAGAACATGCCAGATGATAGGAAGAAGGAGTGTGGGGCGCCAGCGGATCAGATGGATGGACGTGGTGGGGAGGAATATGGTTGAAGTTGGATTGGAGGAGGGAGATGCAAGGGATAGGAACAAGTGGAGGAAGTTGACTCGAGCGGCCGACCCTGCTATTCAGTGGGATTAATAAGGTCGAAGGAAGAAGAAGGAAAGTGGAGTAGTATATAGTATATGGGATATAGTACTATATATATAGGTACCCTATATATATATGTATAATATATATATATATATATATATATATATATATATATATATATATATATATATATATATATTATAATATATTTTATATATTATTATGAAGGTAAGCCCATTAAATAAACAGAATATATATATATATATATATATATATATATATATATATATATATATATATATATATATATATATATATATATATATATATATATATATATATATATATATATATATATATATATATATATATATATATATATATATATATATATATATATATATATATATATATATATATATATATATATATATATATATATATATATATATATATATATATAAAGTACTTATTAATTTCGTGACCTAAACTGGTCACCTTTGAGAAGGTGACCAGTTTAGGTCACAAAATTAATAAGTACTTTATATATATATATATATATATAATATATATATATATATATATATATATATATATATATATATATATATATATATATATATATATATTCGTTGTTTTATTTAATGGGCTTTATATATATATATATATATATATATATATATATATATATATATATATATATATATATATATATATATATATATATATATATATATATATATATATATATATATATATATATATATATATATATATATATATATATATATATATATATAATCATATTTTTCCCCTGACCGGGACTCAAACATAATTACTGTGCCAAGGCGCTATCAACCACACCACTGAAGGTCTAAAAGAGAAAAAAATTCTTACAGCTTAACTGCTATACTAGGAATGAACACATTCTATATGAACGCCTTTTTGTTCATATTACAGCTTCTAACCTCACTTGTGGCTTCGTTTTTCGCATTTAAATCGAATCTCAGTTATATAGGTATTAATAATAATAAAATAAGCACATGGAGCATGAAACTTGCTAACAAGCTCCATTTGATGTAATTGCCTATTATGTCAATAAATTTTTTGAATGAAATTAAACAGAGAGAGAGAGAGAGAGAGAGAGAGAGAGAGAGAGAGAGAGAGAGCGATGTGACACCGGGATGGAAAAAGAAAATTGACCTCATCGGGCCCGGGCACTAAGAAGTATTGTCAGGAGGAAAAGTAGCAGTTTAAAAACAAGGGAAAATAATAGAATGATAATAAACAATACTAATTATGGCAAACAGGTGAAAACAACTTGAGAAAGAGAGAGAGAGAGAGAGAGAGAGAGAGAGAGAGAGAGAGAGAGAGAGAGAGAGAGAGAGAGAGAGAGAGAGAGAGAGAGAGAGAGAGATTCTGCATATTGCTGCTGTAAAATAATAATTACGAATATGCACTTTTTATATTAGATTGATCTGGTCCAATTGAACTTGAAATACGAACAGTCACTGTAGGACTGGCGTTCATTCAACTTCTACATCTTACAAATTTGTAAAAAAAGAAAAGAAAATAATAATAATAATAATAATAATAATAATAATAATAATAATAATAATAATAATAATAATAATAATAATAATATGACAAGGATTCGATATTTCTTCATAAAATAGTTTTTTCCAAATAAACAATCGCATTTTAACGCCACTCAATCACACGCGTTATCAGATAGTGTATGTGTTCAAAAGATAACAATGATTCGATATCTTTTCTGCATAAGAAAAGTCTTTTTCAAATGACCATCTTATTTTGAATGCCTCTCTCTCTCTCTCTCTCTCTCTCTCTCTCTCTCTCTCTCTCTCTCTCTCTCTCTCTCTCTCTCTCTCTCTCCTTGATATGTATAACTATGAAGCCCCAGTGGCGTTTCTATTGCTCATCTAATTACTGCATGCGTATGTATATGTACCTACTTATTACTCTAACCTGAAAATTGTTATTCTATATCTGCTTCGAATTGTCTGCAGTAGCACTGTTGAAAAGTGGAAAATTAATTTAGATGATGGCACTCAACAAGGGCTATTGAAAATATTGTTACAAATATTACTCTTAATTAATAATTGCAGAGTGCTCATCTGCTAATAATACATGTAAACCATGCTCCTCTGCCATCAATCAGTTATTACACTATATTTTATTATCAATTACTTGCTATGATATTTAAAATTACTTGCAAATTCTATTAATAGTTTATTTATACATAACCAAATAGATTGTAATGTTTATCAACTGCAATATCACTGGGAGTGCCCATATCCCCATGTACAGCTATCTGAATAAATAAAAAAAAATCAATCACACACATTACCAGACATGGTGTAAGTGTTCAAAACGACCACAGAGCTATTGATTCCAATCCTCCCACTGGGACAGATTACATATTTTTCCTTGTTCTTCTCTGGGTACTCTGACCTCGGGGCACGATTTCTTAAACAGTGTAAACCTAGGATATCATATTGTTAGTTAGCTAGACACACAAATGGATTTCATAAAAGCATCTGACGCGGTTGTGTATGGCTAGGATCCCATGTGGGATCCTAGCCATACACGGAACCGCATCAGATGAGTTTATGAAATCCATTTGTGTGTACAAAAAGAGCTAAAAATGAATAGATATGATATGACTCTCCGAGAACGTTATAAAACAGAAAAGAAAAGTGTCAGATCTCTCATCAGTGTAAGTAAAAAAGACTTTTACAAAAAACAATTTAATGACTCTAGACATGATACAGCAGCAACATGGAAAGTGATAAGAAGCATGATACCAAATGAAAAGAGTACCTCAGAAAGTTATGAAAATATTACGGAGTTGAAAGTCAAAGCAGAAAACTTTAATAACTATTTTGCTAACGTTGGCAAAAATACATATGAAAAAACTCAAGAAAACATCAACTCAGTGAATATGAGTAATTGGTTAAATGACAATTCTTCCAATGAAAACACAAGAGAGTACTTCAAGCTTATTCCTATCGATTGTGCTACCCTAATTCTTACCATAAAGAGCCTAAGAAACTCTGGCTCTTATGGTTCAGATGGTATACCATTTCAGTTCATCAAAGATGCTCTACCCGTGATTGCATCCTATATTCTAACTATTATGAACACTTCCATTGTTACTAAAAAGTTTCCTGACTCTTGGAAAATAGCACATGTAATACCTCTGCATAAAAAGGGGGACAGAGAAGATGTGACAAACTATCGTCCCATTTCCCTGCTACCCATTTTCTCTAAAATATTAGAAAAAATTGTTGCATGCCAACTTATGTCATATTTAGAATCAAATAGACTACTAACGTTTAGCCAACATGGTTTCAGACCAAAACTCTCGACGGAAACTGCACTGCTTAAAGTTACGAATAGTATATATAATAATATAGATATGAAAAAAATATCTTTGCTAGTTTTGTTGGACTTATCAAAAGCCTTCAACAGTGTAAACCATGAAATTCTTTTAAGTAAATGTATTAACTTAAATATTGATCCAAGCTGGTTTAGCGAGTATCTATCTAATCGTAAACAGTCTATACGTCTTAACAACATTATCTCTGTGCCAAAAAATTTATCATTTGGTGTTCCACAGGGATCAGTACTTGGTCCTATCCTCTTCTCCATTTACGTAAATGATCTATCTTCTTTCATTTCTGACTGTCTAGTCGTACAATATGCAGATGACACTCAACTACTCCTTAGTGGTGATATTAATAATCTCCCAGAGCTAACACTCTGTCAAAAACACTCTGTCAGAAAACACTCTGTCAAAAATTAAAACCTATTTCCAAGAAATTGGGCTGTTAATTAACGAAAGTAAAACACAGTGCATATTTATTGGTTCAAGGTTCCACATAGCACAAATTCCAGAAAACACAACAATTAATTTTTGCGACAATATTATCACACCTAGCAAAACAGTCAAAAACCTAGGAATTCACTTTGATAACCACATGTTGTTTGATTCCCATATAGATAAAGTATGCAAAAAGGTTACAGGAACATTAATGTACTTATCACGTATAAAAGACAATTTTGAGACTACCACTCGAATAACTGTTGTTGAATCTCTAGCCCTAAGTCACATTAATTTCTGCACAACTGTTTGGGGAGCTACCACTAAGACTCAGATAAACAGAATACAGAAGCTTATTAATTTTGCAGCTCGAGTTGCCCTGGGAGGAATAAGAAAATACGACCACATCACACCAGCTCTCAATAAACTTGGGTGGCTGCAGGCAGAAAATAAGGTCGCTTATGCTATTTATGTTTTTGTATTCAAAATTTTGGACCATCATTATCCTAGCTGGCTATTTGATTTAAAAACAGTCAGGGATATAAGGGGAACCAACACAAGACAGAGCAGTGAGCTCGTTATTCACAGAACAAACACAGAAGCAGGTTCAAAGATGATCACTATCAAAGGGCCAACACTCTGGAATAATATTCCAGAGCACCTTAAAAATGCATCCTCTTTCACAGCTTTCAAAGGCAAACTATACAGTTTTCTTTTGGACAAATAGTTGCTGCTCATTAAGAACTAATTATTCTCATTGTAAGGAAACAAATATGGAAATGATGCCGATAATAACGATCCTGTATCTAGTGGCATACTTACTACTTTATTATTAACATTATTGTAACATTTTTATTACAGCATTATTATTTTCTATGAAAGCTACATTTAATTTAACTATATGTCTAACCCTCTTATTTGTTAGTTTAATTACATGTCTACTTATAAGTTACTATTAATGTTGAATAACCATTGTACAAAATGTAAATAAATGTTTTTGTTTGTTTGTTTTGTTTTTTGTATCCTAGGTTTACACTGTTTAAGAAATCGGGCTCAGGTCTATGAAATGTAACACTATTAAAAGTAAAAAAAGTCACTTGCTATCTCATTACTCACTACTGCATTTATATATCGTCTGTCAACACCAATATCGTGGTTGGTTTATAATGGTAAGAAGACAACTAAACTCTTCGGAAGTAAAGTGATCTAGTTCACAACGAGATATTCCAAACACTTTCGTGTCATATCATAAACTGGCTAGAGAATGGACAGTTAGCCATGGAGCTTGGGCGAAGGCGTAGTAGGGACGAGTAAAATTACTCTGTCTGGGGAGAAAATACTTTAAAAAACAGTCCATCACCGCAGAATACTTTTCATTAAATGTTCTTAACTACTGGTAAGTATCGTTGAACAAGGTTAGCATTATTAGTACAAGGTAATACAATGGCCTTTACAAGAACTACTGAATAATAAAATTAGTCAACTAAATGTATATTTTAACTACAAATATGACTATGGATACTTCCCTGATGAAGCACGGTAAGAATGTAACATTAGTGAATGTGAACGTTCAGTCCCTTCTTGTTCATTTTGAGGATATGATAATGCTTACAATGACCTCAACATAGGTATTCTCTGAGTAATTGAAACTTGGCTTCTTCCTACAACTGAAAATAAATATGTGAATATCCCTGTTTAAAATATTTCGTAATGATCATGGCCAAGGGGGTGGGGTCTGTATTTGTTAGAAATTATTCCAGTGCATCAGAAATAACCACAGATCTAGAAAAAGCTGAAGAGCTCGAAGATATAATGATCACTGTGCAGTATCAGAAACATCCATCTATTAGCCTTATAATTCATATTAGAGAATTGATGTGGCTGAAAATCAAAAGTATTAAAAGAACTTTGTTTAATTTGTGAAATGAAATGATGGCTGCACTCTTTTCATGATGTCTACGAACGGCACAACTGAACAACATTGAGACTGTGTCAGATGGGCTAGCCATTATGTTCATGTACAAGTAATTGTTATTTTTTTTTAAGTTGTTAAGGATGCGAACATTGGGTGTTGCTATTGTGTGAATCTTGATTTTATATCTACATTAAAACAAGGACTGCTGATTGGCTATTTCTAGGCCCAGAACCTTAGGACTGAAATACACACCCTAGTCGGTGTCTGATATCATGGTGCATACGGTTCCACCAGTGGTCTGCCATTTCCATTAATGTGTAGTGGCATAGTGTATTTTCTTTCTTTATTTGGAGTGTTGTAGTGGTATGATATATGTCTTCTTTATTTATATATTAATTTATTTATTAATTGATATATATATTTTCACTTTATTTATTAATAATTTTTTCGTTGTTGTAAAGTGATCCCTTAATTTTGCTTCTTGTCATAACGAACTGTGCATTGATTTGGTTTTCTGTTTTATGGTAACACTGACTCTGTATTGCCGCCTTTTTCGTGTAGTGTGTGATATTTTTGGTCTGTTCATTTTCGATACATAAAAATTGCTCATAATTATCACTTGTGCCTAATTCAATACCTTAAATGATATTGTGGTAATCTTGATATCTTGTCAGACAGAACTATAAATGCACATCTTATACTTGCTAAATTGGCAGGGGCTTGGAGATGACAGACGCCAATGTTATTCTTTCCTCATCATCGCTATGTTGTTGTTTGGCGTTTTATATGGCTTGTAATATTCATTCAAATGGGGGTTGGACACAGAGAGGCTGGATTTGGGGAATTAAGGAATCAATGTGATATATGGAAGTATCACTTTTTTTTTTTTTTTTTTGCCAAGTCAGAGATTGAGATGCAGACACAAACTCGCTTCAAGAATTCCTAAATATGGTGCGTCAGGTCGAGGATTCGCGCCCCGTCACGGTCTGAGGTTAGCAAGGACATGCACTCAGGGTAACGATTACATCTGCTAAAACAAGTCCTTCGCAAGAAGGCAACCGTCCTAGCCCTTGGTAGAAAAGGGAGTCTGTGACATAAAACCTGAATAAACAAACAAAAAAGCAATATATCAGTGGGCCATAACCGGATCAGTTTAAGAATAAGCACCTAATAGACCTCGGTCTTAGATTGAACACTTGTGTTCAAGCCTGTTGAATATAAAAAATGTTGCTCAATTAAGTCTGGTTAGTTTAACACGTGCCTCAGTCTCACATTATGCACAAGCCATTTGCTGTAATAAACTGAGTACCTAAAATGGCTTCTGGTGCCTAACTAAAAGTTTTTTCCATAAAATTTTTCATTATCAAGGAATTCTTTTATTTATGTAAATGATTTTTTCACGAAGTCAAACAAGGCATTTGAATGGTCTGTTTATTTAACAAATTCAAATTAAAAAATATATATATATATTGACATAATAGGCACTTACATCAAATGGAGCTTGTTAGGCGATGGTTTTAGCTAACAACAAATTCTTCTTCTTCTTCTTCTTCTTCTTTTCTTTGTCTGTCACTGGTAAATTGTATGTAACTGAAAATAAAGGTATATAATTTTACTATTAAAATTTCAAAATATCATAGTTAAATATTAAATCAGCCGGTTGAAATTGCGTTTTATTTTATTTATTTATTTATTTATTTTTTTAATTTTGGAAATTTTCAAAAGAATTTTTCTCGTCTGTCTTTTTCAGCCTTATTTTGAGTCATTGTACATATTATAGAGGAACTGGATAAAATTTTGAATTTATCTCACGGACCCCCTTCTACTACCTTTGAGGACCTCCCCCATGTTTCCGCGGACCTCGGGTTGGGAACCGCGTTATGCTTTCTAATGTATCACTCTGAATTATTTCAAATGTAAAGCATTTTATTTTGTTCATTTAAACTTTGAATTTTGTTTACGTTTATGTCACAGTGACTTAGAATTTTAGAGTAGAACTTCTTCTTCTTCTTCTTCTTCTTCTTATTATTATTATTATTAATAATAATAATAATAATAATAATAATAATAATAATAATAATAATTTTTAACGATTTGGTCACTATAAGTTCCCGAATGGAGTGGACACAGATGGGTTGAAGCTGGGGAACTGAGGCTAAATGCTTTTCCTATTGCTCCGCCTGGGAATCGAACGTGAGTTCATCAACTCCCGAGTCAAGCACTCTGCCGGTTACGATACGGCGATTTCCAATAATAATGATATATGGCTTGTTGACTCAGACTGGTAATAATAATAACTGATTTGTCGACTCAAGGTCTGGTTAACCGTACTAATGCGATTGGGCTTTATCCGGACTCATGAATGGCGTCTAACGGACCATTCCTGAACTAAGGCACGATGTCAGGATATATAGACCTGTCCTGTAGCTCTGCAGGCAAAAAAAAAAAAAAATAAAAAAAAAAAATAAAAAAAAACTCATTTGCATGCCCTCAAGAGTATATGGTAATCATTATTACTGCGCACAGCACTTCAACATTTTAAAATACAATGAGTATTGCATGTCTCAGGTGTATGTTTTATTCCATATTATTTGCAGTGTTCACGTGATTGCTTCTGCATTTATTGCATGTAAACTAAAAAAAATAATTGAAACATTTATCTCATGGTTAATGTTAACGGATTTAAATTTAATGTAAAAAAGAAAGAAGAAGAAAAACAAACCATGCGTACTCGTGCGCTCATGTTCCCATGCACTTATTTGATTAGTATATAAAAAAAAAAACAATTCCTTGATCTATTTTGGCAATAGACGTCTATGCAGTTGAAGGGTCTATTGGACTTAAACAAGACTGTCCATGACAGTTCAGTCTTAAGTCTTCCTTCAGTTACGGTTCTTTTTCTATACCTACATCAACACCGAATATTCTTGGATATTCGTTACACATCTATTGTCTCTTCACATCTAACAAGTCAAAATATCGTAATCTCTGTTTCTTTTTACTTTGTTTCTTCGTGCTAAGGCTAGATGAAGGCAGATTTTTTTTTTTTTTTTGCTCTTGGTGTCAATAACAAAAAAATATGCCTATCTTGTAGCTCTGCATGCATTGCGAAGTAGTGCAATATCATCAGGTACAATACGTACTGCAAATGTAGTCACAGTGGCTCAGGCGGTAGCGTCTGCGACTCTGAGGCAGCAGGTCGAGAGTTCGCTCCCCGCCACGGTCTGAGGTTAGAAAGGGCACGCACTCAGGGTAACAATTACATCTGCCAAAACATGTCCTTCGCAAGAAGGCAACCATCCTAGCCCTTGGTAGAAAAGGGAGTCCGTGACGTAAAACTTTGAAACAATACGTACTGCAAATATTGGAGAATTTTTTTTAGTGATTGATGTAAATATAAAGAATTAATAATTGACAATTTTAAATCTTCATGTCTAAAATTTATTGCTATATCAGAGGGTCATTTGTCTGTGTGAGTCTTATTTAAATTCTACACATAATATAAAAGGTGGTTTCACATAGTTTTGCAACATGATCTTCTAAGAAAAGCATCTAGTACTTCCTGCTTTCTAGGTGGTTATGTCACCCTCTCCTTATAACTCTCTGGTTGAGAGCAAGTATAGTGTTCCACTTTAGCTTTAGTTGATATTGTGTTACATCATATCAGTCTTGCCTCCGATACTTAACATCCTAGTTACAGTACTTGTAGCTTCACTTCATGTATAGACAGTAGTCCCATTTCTTATGTGGTTTTCAGTAATGCAGTTTTGAAGATAAACTGTTAGGAAATATTAAAAAAGAAATCATAATTTCTGAAAATTTTCAACAAAAAAATGTACATTATAGCAATTTCTGTACTCATTTTACACAAATATAAATTGTATTAGGTAGAGGCAATCTCCACTGGTGACCTCTTGTCCTATCTTACTCATGTATGGTCATCTCTGAGGAACTATGGGGAATCCTTTATCGTCACCCTTGATACCTCTAAGGCTTTTGACAGAGTCTGGCTCAAGGCTCTGTTGGCCAAACCCCCTGCCTATGGCTTTACACTTTCTCCCTGTTCTCTGATTTCCAGTTTTCTTTCTGACCGTTTCATATCTGTAGTTGTTGATGATGTGACATCTAACCCTTTCTCTGTTACCAATGGTGATTCACAGGGTTCTGTTCTATCACCTGCTCTGTTCCTTCTCTTCATCAATGATCTTCTACAATCCCCATCTTCCCCACTTCATACCTTTGCTGACGATTCTACAATACACTTTTCCTCAGCCTTTCCTTCACAACCTTCATCTGCTACTTGTAATCAGTCTCATATCACTTTCTTCTACTCTCAACTCCAATTTGCAGTGTCTGAGTGGGGCACTCAAAATTTAGTTATATTCAATGCCTCCAAGACAGTGTCTGGCTATCTCTTTATCTTCTTTTCCTCGAAACTAACGAAATTTACCCTCTTAATTCGGTCAACATATTAGGAATCCATATAGCCTCTAACTCGTCTTGGAGGAATTACATAATCCAAATTTCTAAATCTTCATCCAAAATATTGGGGGTTCTATTTCGTTTTCGTCATTACTTTGCCTTTTTACAGTTACTTAGAATCTATGAAGGTCTTATCCATCCCTGCTTAGAATACTGCTCACACTTCTTGGGTGCTTCTTCTTATACTAACTCCTTGATAGAGTTGAATCTAAGGCAGTCAGACTCATTAATGATCCTTCTAATCTGAATTCTCTCTCTCTTCGCCGTAATGTATCATCCCTTTCTCTTTCCTATCACTGATGAATTGGTTGCATCCCTTCCCCACTGCCGATGCCGCGCAACACTCGCCAAGCGGCCTCACCTCACAGGTAGTGTGTGGAGATTTGTAGCTCACGGATTGGTTGGTGTAGTGACTGCTTATTCCCATCTACCTCCAGACTCTGGAACTCTCTTCCTCCTTCTTTCTTTCCTAATTCTTATAACCTGTCTTCCTTCAAAAAGCAGATCTTCTGTCATCTCAGGGCCTAATCCTCCATATCTCTAAGTACTCTGTACTTTGACTATTTTTTGTCTGTCGTTTTTCTTTGTGTAACATTACCTCATCTCTGCCTTGCCCTTAACCTGTTACTTTTCCTTCGCCTTGGTATTTTCTCGTGCCCGGGCCTTTATTGATGAGGGCACTTTTTGCCTGTCCTGGTGTCACACTCATAAAAAAAGAAAAAAACAATTTGCAAAGTATTGATGCTATAAGGATTTTCAGTAGCTATATAAATTTTATCAAATATAAGGAAGAGCAATACAGTATAAATATAATTTTATTTTATTATCTAAAGGGAAGCTAACAGTGTGAAAAACATGAAAAATAAATTAACAATTTATATTTCTTAAATATATGTTACTTCTTTCAGTGTACAGAAAAAGATGTAAATTGTATTCATATGAAATTATTGCATTTTATAAGCAATAAGGACCAGTATATTACAGCATAAGGATATAAATATACAGTATACAATTTCAGTATTATCAGTACAACATACTGACATATTTTTATTGAAAAATTTCCTAAACGAGTTTAGGCAACACTAATGTGATTATAATAAAATGAATGATGTTAGTCTGGTGCTGATTTTGGCCCAATGTACTAAATTTAAGTTTTGTAAAACAAATATTTTCTTTTCTTTCTTTAGGTCTAACATTTTGTCTTCACACCAGCATCTGAGTGACAATATAATGGAAGTATTTTATTAAGTTCATTGCAATTGGTGTGTATATATATAATATATATATATATATATATATATATTATATATATATATATATATATTATATATATATATATATATATATATATATATATATATATATATAATATATATATATATATATATAATATATATATATGTGTGCGTGTGTGGTCTGTACATATACAACTCATAACTAACACACTTGACATAAAGCATCCCTATAGCACATGTACCCAATTTTGCCTTGGATTTCATTAATTAATATTTTATACAGTACCAACTTAAAACACAATGTTGAATAAAATCTTGTCATGCTATGAAATTAGACTGAATACCGCATTAGAAACTTAACTATATTTAGTGACCAAACTCAGGTCCATACAAATTTTGCAAAACTTTAGAAGCAGAGCAAGTATCCTCTAATAAGAGCATTTTATTTATTTCAAAATTTAGATGACTCCCAATTTTTTTTATTGTCAAGTACTTGAAAATAGCTATGTATGTTTACATTCCACAGTTACTGGAGTTCATATATATATATATATATATATATATATAATATATATATATATATATATATATATATATATAAAATTGCACCTTAAAAATTTTAATAAATCTGGATGAACTCCATAACCTGTTCCTTCCACCAAGACAACTCGCACATCTTACTCATCATAACCTGCTCCTTCCACCAAAACAACTAGCACATCTAACTCCTCTATAGTTAATTTGACCTCGGTACTAAACTTCCATCATTATTATTCCTTTTTGGTTATCTTTCACGAATGTGATATACTGTACTGTAGTTTAAGAAACTCTACGTATGGTAGGCTCATGTGCAATCCAATACTATATACATAATGTAATTTCCATCATTGCTAAATGTAAAGAAACTTGCCATTTAGCACCTTACTAGTTGTTTAGTAATTCTGCGTATGACTTATTTTGAATGGTAAAGAAAGCTTGGCCTTGTAGCTCAACAGGCATATTAAAGTGCTTTAGAGATATTTTTGGGAACTGCTAGGGGTATAAGCTGGAAATAATTGACTCTCCTTCTGAATATAGTAGAATGTTTTCCTTGATTTACACTCACCATTATCCAAAATTGTTTCTTAAGGCTGTATTTGTGGTGGAATCTGGCCACAGAATTTGCTCCTTTTTGATATGTTAACATATTTATTTCTATCTCCAACAGAAATAATTGTTTGTTAATTATGAGTATTCAAATGAATATATATAAATAATATCTGCAGAGAAGACTTAATCTGTGAAAATATGGTATGGTTTAAATATCCACTCTTTATAGTACCGATATATATATATATATATATATATATATATATATATATATATATATATATATATATATATATATATATATATATATATATATATATATATATATATATATATATAATATTTTTTTTTCCCCAGGAAAAATAACTTTTTATCATATGCATAGAAAAATGGGAGTGGCACCATATATATTCTCTTTCAGTATTTAAATTCATAATTCCATACAGCTTATAGAGCAGATTCATACTAAAATATATATCATAAAAAATATCTGTATTTCTTCAATCATTCTTACTTAAATAAAAAAACTAGGTAAGTTGTGGGGGGGTTGCGATTCACACCTTTCAAAATTATCATTCTCCACTGAAGTACTGACACAAGTGGGGGGTAGATGGACAGGACTTCTTGAAGTCCTGCTACATCAGTTCTATTGCTACAGTTGTGGCAACCCTACTGATCATAGTGAATGGCATCTCATTTTGTCCAAAAAATATACAGAGCTTAATATACAGTCTTAAGAAATGCAGACCTTATTACAGAATACAACACGAACTACCGTAGCAAAAGAAATGAGTCATTTCTTAACCCCTTGTAGTATATAAGCATACACTGCAAGATCATCAGAAACCCAAGTATTTTTTCTAAAGCGAAAGTAAATTTCTAAAATATCCACTGCATATAGTCTTTACATAAAAACCTTTAAACTTATTTATATACTCGTGTGCTAACTTTGGTTTCAAAGCAGAAATTGAGAAGTATAATAATGGATATCTTGAGAGGATCTACTAAGTGCATAGCATTATGAACCAATAGTGAATGCACATTAATGTTAATCTACCTAAGAGAACACTGATCTAATATTAGTTGGAAATGTTTTATATGTATTACTAATAACTCTTCCTAGCCTTAAATCTTTATATTATATAAAGGAAACAAAGTAAATAATCAAATAACTAGTACCCTTAGATCTTAATATTGTGTAAAAAAGGACAAACACTTATACTGCTAAATTTAAACCAAGGGAATGAAAATTTTCAAATGAAGATAAATTTCAACATGCATCTATGAAACAAAAATATTTTCTACTCGGTATTACACTATTAATTAGTTACACCAATTAATCAACAATTGTACAAAATCTTAACCCTAAAATACATTATCAAAATTTAATTTTCATTACGCAAAATTACTCTATTGCCACTCATCTCAGTAATCATGGGCTCTCTTCAACATATGAATTCATGTACAGGATATAATATTCACTTACAGAGTTTGCTTCAAGATGACTAGCAAATGGTGTACTTTCATATCTGGTAAATCTGCTAATATATTATACACTTAGTTATTCAGGCTAAATCTGCATAGATAAAAAAATAGCTGTTTTTTTTAGTTCAGAATTTAACTGCAAATAGCATTGCATCACCAATATTTTACAGCTAACAAAGAACCAAGGCATATGTGCGACACAATATTACTACATCACGTGAACATATTAAACCAATTTCCAATACAATTTTTAAGAGACACGTGGCACTACATTCAGATAATCGGTGCAAAACTTTCATGCGCACTGAGGCAAACTTTGCACTAAGTTGCATTTCTACTTATATAATCTCTTTTTAGATTGTTAGGTATAATGTTATTATTCGGCAATTATTAATCTGTGCACCAAGATAAACTAATTGTTCAGTTCTTTTCCATTAACATTTCTGCTTCTGCACTGCTAGGTATTTCAAAATACGAAGATACCTTGAAAGGTGTTTGCATAAATAGGTACAGTGTTATAATTTTCGAAAAGGACCAAAACAGCAAGCGCTGATGGTGCATCTGCAGTCACAACCAAAGAGCTAAACAAGAAATATGGGTACACTTCTTCAATTAGTTTTTAAGTATACTACATTGATCCTGCTTAGACTTGAATAATTAACCTTAACATAGCTTGTCCAAAAAGGTTTAAATCATTCATCATTACAGTGCATAAGCCTCGAAACAACACATCAAAGGCACACTAGAAATGAGGTAGAAATAAAGAAAAAGTGCTTAAAAAATGCAGAAGACATGACATACAAATAAATCCTGATCACTACTCCTGAACCTATCATTTCTCTAAATATAGTGAAATATTTTTGGCTTAGTAAAATGGGAGGAAATGACTATTGTCTATTAACGTACTCTGGACAGAGAAGAGTATGGAAACTGGTCTCAAGTAAACATTAAGGTTTAGACATCTGCAGAAAAGGCTGAACTAGCCATGGGGTATATCTCTATGTTAAAAAACCATGTTATATTTAATGCTATTCATTCTAAACCATTCTGACGCCAACAAGTAAAATTTAAAGAATATTTCGTATATCAAGAATTTAAAAAGAAGTAAAGGAAGCACAGAACTTCTAAATTCACCATGCCAGTCACTCATTCCCAAACTCCAGCATTTTTATGCAAGGCAGGGAGACTGTTTCCTAATAATGGAGGCTACAGTTACTCAGAAGTATGTGGAGATTTATTTTGATTTCTGTAGTCATTGGCACAAACTAATAAAATCAAAGTGTATATGATTTTAAGTAAATTATGAGCAAAAAAGTAAACGCAATTTTTTGAAAGCTCATTCACATGGCACAAAACAATTATTTGCATTTTGTTACGAAGCTATAGAAAAGAGCAATGTAAAGAACTGATGAAATCAGAGTGGGATAAGACGAGACTTGTTTTTCCTTATTAAGGAGTTAAAAGCAGCTGCTACAGAGAACTGAGAATTTATTATTTAGTAAAAAAGTTGATGAAAAACCAGATTTAGGTTTTGCAGCCAGGATGTTACCCAGGTGTTGAGCAATCACAGCCTAGCCTAAGAACGATTACCTTGGTTCGTTGTTATTGATAATTACCACAACCAAGGGAAGGAACACACAGTATTGAGAGGAATTCCATCATTCAGCAAATACGGGTACGGTATGGGCTCAAGCGGCAAAAAACGGAAATATTTATTCTGCAATTCTTTGCTAAAAAAAAGTAGTTCCTTAAAAAATACAAAACTTACGGCCATGACCACCATTAAATAGAGAGTATACAACACATGGTATCTTTTAAAACCATAATGGTGACTGATAAAACAACTATAATACTTAGGAATACCACTGCATGCCAAACGGTAATTTCTCACACAGCTTTATTAATTGATAAACATTGCTGCTGTTGTTTCTTAGCTTTACCTAATGGTGAAACACTGATGGCACATATTATTATGTATATATACAATCCTTTGTGATAAGTCACTCATTAAGTACCTATTCTCGAGTGTAAGATGTAGGCTTCTAACACTTGAATAACCTCTTCACATTTTGCAAAGGGAAATAAGATCATAACCTACCCGGTAGTTATATGAAGATTTTCGGGATCCTTTTTTTTTTTTAACATTCTTCGTCTTTGCACGCTGAGAGGCATAAGAGTAAATTGAAGCATAAATGTCTTCAAACACTCTACTGTGTATGTATTATACGTAACCGAGCACTGTTGCGGCAGCAAAATCGTGGGCTGAGGTGCATATTGCCAAGAAGCGCTAGTTAAAAACTGTCCAAAATTTAAAATGCTTTGCTACACTTACTTTGTTCCAACTCCGTTTTTCTAAAATGACTGGTTAGCTCAAAAGAAAATACTCTGTAATACTAAGGTTTAAAATGATAAGGTTGTGGTATGAAAAAGAAATTACTTAAATTATAAGTGGGAAACCTTTTTCCCCCTCCCTCACAAAAAATTTAAAAAAATATATTTATTTGAATGAAAATCAATAATGTCTTAAGATCCAGACTTCAAATGATAATATAATGTATACATTCCTCAGCAGAACTCGCTAATAGCAAATATACAAGGCTAGTTAAGGATACTGTTACGTTACACTGACAGATTAAAGAAGCAGCTCAAGCAAAGGTCCCTAACCATAATGACTGTAGAAAACAATGCAACTTTAATTCCTCATAAAAGAAACAAGAAAAGAGGGACAGCCTAGTAATATTAAGAAATACTTATTCTAACATTATCCGTCATAATACATATACACACCTGCCATATATTAATAGCAATTACTAGTGTTGGAAAACCACATATTAAAAACTTTCTCCTTAAGAAGAAAAAAAATTTTTGTATTAAAGTACACTTTATGTATATGCGAATTAACAGTATGAATAAATTGATACCGTGCAATATCAGCACCTGTAAACTTAACGTAAAATACAAAGTACAATTCAATAATACACTTTCGTATCTGGGATGTGGACTTGGAAACTTCACTCTAAAGCTTTATATGAGCCCATATTCTCTGCATGATTAAGCAAGAAAGTTAAATTTCATTACATAGTTAAATAGTTCTTTAACAGAGCAACTGATTTTTTATATCATAAAATATAATTTGCTACAGCACTGTTGTTGTAAGTAAAAGACGTAAATATCCACGAAACATCTTTTTATAATTACACTCAGGCATCAAAGGATACCCACAAATCAACAACACTAGACCTGAATGAATCAAACACTATAATATAAATATCATGAAAAAGACATAACTGCAGCGGTCAACAAAACTATAATTTGTTGCATGCAGGCCATATGGCCAGCTCAAAAAAATATTACATTGACACCCATAGCGGTAAACATACATAAGAGTCCAAGAATGTGTTTATGGCACAGGAAGAGGGTTGGGTACAGTATCACCACCCGCATTGGCTGCTGCTTTAGCCTTGAAGAAGTGAGTTTCTTTATAAAGAAACCACAGGTTGCTACCCCAAAGGAAGACATTTAGAAAGCCAAGAATCTGTAAAAACAGAAAAGAATGCTATAAATACTATATACGAAATTGTATATTTATAGCTTTTCGTTTGGTGTGATGAGCTTACTGACTATTGTGAGGAAAGGCATACCAGTAAATAGGAGGAAAAAGGCATTATCACATTACAAACTAAATAAACTGGGGAAAAAATTTTGCAAATACGAAAATATTACATAAACATATGAACACTATTCAGAGCTTTTCCTTGCATAATTTTTACTATGTAAAAGGAATATGGATGTTTTAATAAGTCTAAGACATGGCACTATTTATGCCGAGTATACCATGTATCTTCAAAATATATCAGTGACTGAAACTCGAGCTCTAAGAAAAATATTGTTTTCAATTAAATCTAGTCTCGTGCTTATGATTTTCTTTAAATATATAGAGTATAGGAAATAGGCAGATGCAAGTCTCATAAAGTGTCTAGAAAATAGAGGGAAACTTAAGGCCTGGCTCTGAAATTAAACATTGGCAGTGGCTTCATATTGTTCACTATAAATGATGTGCATAATTTTACTGGGCTTAAAAGTTTACAATTAAGAGAGCTGGAAGTGTTCTATATTTTACTGCTAGGGTGTCTTGCAAAGTTACACTTCTTGCAAAAGATATGAGTGGGCCATTAAGATTATTCTGCATATAATAGATTCTTCTATATTAATGTGTGGGAAATATGTGACATTAAAAATAGTAAGTACAGTACTGTATATTAGGGAATTTTAAATTACTGAAATAGATATCGATTCCAATTTAGCATGACTACATAAGAGAGATCTAGAACCCTAAGACTCTTTGGAAATGTGAACAAAATGGAGGATTGGTTTTTAATTTGACATAATACCAAACTTGCATGAGCTAACAAGGTTGCAACAACCGTTATAAAAAGACTTGGATATGCAGCAAGAAAAAAAATAAACATTCAGGAAGGGATGGACTGCTAGCCTCCTACTTCATTATTCCTTTGAATCACCTCTTTCAACATACAAAAAAATATATGAGGGGGGGGGGGAATCTTTTACCACAAACTACATATGTATTATATTTCAAAATAAAGCTTGAGAAATTGAAGAAGCCTATTCACAGAACAAAATTCAGTGTCATGAAAATACTCTATGCTGAAAGGGGAAGACCTGGAAAGCATATTCACTGCTACCATACTTATGGAAAGCTCCCAATGCGAATAGTAACCCAAACACCTACAGATACATGTAGCTTAAATTATATTGCAAGAACCACAATATAGATGCGATGTTCATATACTGTATACCAATAAAAATAATTCAGTGATGAAATAGTGAGAGTCAGTACATCAAATATCAACTTATCACAAAAGGCATTAATATTACTGCTATATACTTACAATTGAGATGACTAATTTAGCATAATTGGGTTCTGTTAATCCCATACAAGAGTTGGGAGGCTTGCAAAAATATTCGTTTTCCTCCATGATAGCATCTAAAGAAGTTGCTTGTTTTAAAGCTGTCAGACTGTTGGCCCATGCACTACTCCCTGCCAGCCACATGATGGTGAAAATGACATGCATGGCGCAATCCTGTGAAAATATCATCACATCAAAATATATATATATACAGACACTCCCCAACTTACAAACGAGTTAGGTTCCAGAAGTCCGTTCACAAGTAGAACTGTTCGTTGGTTATGTTTAGGAAAAAAAAGTACTGTCCAGTACATACATATGTAGTACTGTACAGTACTTAAGCTAAAGACACTTTCCTTTTTTATTTTTTATGACTGTGACACCAGGAAAAAAAAAAATACTACTACTACCCTACCCTCATCAGGCTGTGGGCACAAAGAAAACATAAAGATAAACGAGATGGAGAGTATTGTGACTTGTCAGAAGGAAGACTTAACATCGAACTGTCCTGGACAGTCTTATTAAAGTCCATAAGATCCTTCAGCTGTAGTATAGCCATGGACGATTGGTGCCATGGGCCAACCTACTACATAATACTACATAAAACAAAGCACAGTATACAGTAGTAACGAATTTTATATATATATATATATATATATATATATATATATATATATATATATATATATATATATATATATATATATATATATATATATATATATATATATATATATATATATATATATATATATATATATATATATATATATATATATATATATATATATATATATATATATATATATATATATATATATATATATATATATAAAAGCCTAGACATTTAAAAACATTTCTGTTCATAAGGTATCAAATACCCTTCTTGAAGCCATGCACATTATACAATGAAAAGCCTACCCAAAAATTTAACACCATTATTGGTAACATCATCTCCCTGTTGCAGTACTAGATATTTTAAACTCTGTATCCTCAGCCTTCAACAGAAAAATGATAAATATTTAAGTATGCACGAATTAGATGAAGGGCAAAATCACTTCTATTTTTTCTCTCTTTTTTTCTTGCTGTTGCCTCTGGTGAGAAAAACAATTTGCCAGAAAAAAAATAATTAAGATGACAAGTCGTAGACTTACAGCGAGTGGAGCTAGTGGATTGTTATCATAGACTGTGAAGAAAAGGCAGTACAGCACCAGGGCAGCCAGAATATAAAGGAAAGCAAGTACGCCAACAGCAACAAAAAATCGGGAATCAGAGGCAAAGTCGCCCCTCAGGTACAGTATTGCATCTGTCTCATTGCAGAATTTAAAACTGGGTAGACTGGAGTCAATTCTGAAAAAAAAAAAAAAAAACTCAATAAATTAATCTACTCAGAGAGAGATTCAAAAGTCAAAAAACTCAAATTCCTACTATTGTACTTAAAAAATACACCTCTCTCTCAAAATTATATTGTGCCTTGTAAACAATGAATGCTAATACACATATGAACTGGGGCAGTGTATTTAATTTTATGTGATAGAAACGTTTCACACTTGTAGCATATAATTTCATATAACAATGACAAATGCAGTCAAGAGAAACCAATATATCAAATCAAGTAAATATGCTATGTTTAGAGAGAATAAAAAAAAAAAAAATTTATAGTCCGCACTTGACATGGATTGAAACTACAGCACTTGACATACTTTATGTATTATATGTAAATATTGTATATACCTAAAAACATACATAATATTTACATACAGGTGGTCCATGGTTTACGAATTTCTTGACCTACGACATATCTCCATTAATTATTATGAAATTCTAGTTTCAACCGACGTGATTTGCATCGTAAATACGAACTTTGCATGGGAACATTTTGTTGAACGCTACAGAAGAATACGTCTTCACGGTGGGCACTAGACTGAGGAGGACGTGTTGCTCAGTTCAAGCTCATACACCATTTTGTTATGTAATGTGTTTATTCACTTGTTAGTTTGTTTTGGTATATATTTGATAAATTTGGCCTGTATTATGTCTCCCAAGAGAAAAGCAGATTCTTCTGATGGTAGTGCTTCGATGAAATGGCAAGCCATCACTGCTGAAGTGAATTTAGAAATCATGAAACGCTTGGAAAAGGAAAAAACTATTACCAACATCGGCTCTTTACTAGGGTTAAAACGTTCGACCGCTGCAACAATTATCAAGGATAAAGATCGCATCCTTGAACTTGTGAAAGGTTTTGCTTATGAAGTCCACTGTATTTCTTAAGTAGTGTAGTGGCTTCATGACTGAGATGGAAAGATTATGAGTGCTTTGGCTGGATGGCCAGCAACAATAGCATATCCCAGTGAACCTTATGTTGAATCACGAAAAAGCTAAAAGATTGTTTAAGGCCGTGAAAAGAGTAAAGAGGGAAGAGAGTGAAAGTGAATAGTCTGTGGCTAGTAGGGATTGGTTCATTCGCCTTAAGGCTTATTCTACTTAGCATTAACTTAAAATGCAAGGTGAAGCTGCTAGTGGTGATGAGAAAGCAGCAACTGATTTTCCTAGAGTTTGCTGATATAATTAGGGAAGTGGGTTACTGTTCTGAACAAGAGTTTAATGTGGATGAATCCAGCTTGTTCTGGTAGCGTATGCCTGGTCGTACATACATCACCAAGGAGGAGAAGACAACACCAGGCCATAAAGCCAGCAAGGAGAGACTGACTTTGGTTTTTGGGGTTAATGCTGCTAGTGACTTCAAACTGAAGCCCTTGTTGGTGTACTTGGCAGAAAATTCAAGAGCACTCATGGGCACTTGGAAGGGTTGGGTAACAATTCAGATTTTTGAGGACTGGTTCAGCAACCATTTTGTGCCAGGAGTGGAGAGGTACTGTGCTTCAAAAGGTCTGCCCAATAAGGTGTTGCAAGTGTTGGACAATACCCCAGGTCACTCTGCCCAATTGAATGACTTTCATCCTAATGTCAAGGTGGTTTACCTTCCACCTAATACCACTGCCCCGTTACAGCCAATGGATCAGTATCACTGTCTTTTTCAAGGCATACTACCTCTGAAGGACAATTGCAATGGCTCTCAGGGCAACTGAGAAGAACAAGGACTTGACTCTCAAGGAATACTGGAAGTCTTACAACATTCTTCTTCACGCTGTCAAGAACACTGCTGACTCTTGGGATGAAGTTAAGCAGACAGCCTTGAATGGCATATGGAAGAAACTGTATTCCCAGTTTGTAAATGACATCATGGCTTTGAGGAGACAGTTGAGGCTGTCATCAAGAATAGTGTTGCCCTGAGTAAGCAGCTCAATTTTGTGGGGGATGATGATGTTAAAAAGCTGTTAGAATCTCACAGGGAAGTGATCTGCTGAGAACCTCATTCAACTGGAGAAGTAGATGATTGAAGAGGAAGAAATGCCAACCCCAGAACCCAAGAGATTTACAAGTAAGGGCTTAGAAGGTTTTGCACCAATAGAGGAAGGGTTGGTTGGCAAAGTTTAAGTCTGAGGACCACAACACTGCCAGGTAGACTTATGTTGCCAGAGGGTTCATGGATTGCCCGTATTGTTACAAGGAAGTATGGGAGGAGAAGAAGAGGGCATCCTTCCAGAACCACCTGGAACATTTCTTCTAGAAGGTAGAGAGCCCAGTAAAAGATCCTGTATCCTCTACCTCAGCTGCCCCAGTATCTCCAGCACCTGCTACAGGTTTTCTTGCATCTCCAAACTCACCTGCCCCAGTCTCTTCAGCATCTGCTGCAGGTTCTCCTGCCTCTCCAGCTTCCTTATCACTATATGTCTGTCTCTCCATTCCTTGCAATGCCCCTTCCAGTGTGCAAGTCAACCATAGGAGTAAAGGTGAGGAATTTTTTTCCTTTTTGCTGTTTCATTTCATTATTTTATATTTATGTCCTCCATGTATTTTTAATCCTAGTTATGTTTTCATATGTCATTGAAATGGTATCTTTTTATGTCTTAGATTATGAGCTATACTACTGTGTTAGTATAGGTGGGTGACGTAGGTGCTTATTTAAGCGTGTTCCGACTTACACTGAAAATTGGGTTGCGACGCGTTTTGTGAAATGGAACTGCGAGGTAGGTGGACCCCTTGTAAAGAATTTGGGAAAAATTACACCCAAATATTCAATCTCTCTGATTACTTGGTACCTTTTACGACTACAAGTCATTGTTATATATTATGACTGAAACTAAATACACTTATATATTCCTGTAAATGTTATCTTAAGGAGCTTTTTGAAGATAATACTCATTCTTAAATGTCATCAAGCGTATCTTAACATTAATTTTATCACAGTGAAAGAAAAAATTATGAAATAAGATCTGTCAGACAAACAAGTATAATACACTCCCTCTCTATTGCATGTCAGCTATGCACACAAGTGCCTATTAGAACTGTTTCCTAATATACTGTATATATGGGTTTTATAAATGGTTTTAATAATGAAACCAAACACTTAGAAACTGTTCAATAAAAAAAAAATCATTACCAAGGAAAATGTAAAAGGAGGATGGATGGGGAAAGTAATTTTCATAGATACTGTCCCCCTCCCCTTGTCTCTTTGCATTATATTCCAAATGCTTGACATGAGATCTAGCAATAATGCATATGACGGTTTATCATAATGTATGTCATTCATGCTTTGTTGATTTTTACAATAAACATATTCTCAGCCAGTTCTAAATAAGTTAAGTTATATTAGCGACTTGTATTCCTAGTAAATATTGTTACTGTTTCTTCATTTTTATTCAGTTTTACACAAAGGTCAGTACAGTAAAGTATTATTATTTTTTCATTAAACATGATATGAGGAAAGAACTGCAACTCTGTATGCCCAGCATCTCATAATGAGCAAATAGAGGAATACCACTGAAAATGGGAAAAAGAACTATAGTCTCGTATTTGGTGACATTTACAAAAAATAAATTATGGTGGAGGGAAAGGAGAGTAATAAATCACAAAGTTCTCCTGCTTCACTTAATCAGTCACACATGGAAGTAGTAGCGATAGAAAAGAGAAAGGGAAGATACCTTACTGTGAAGAGAGAGACAATTCAGATTAGAAGAGAAGGATCATTAATGAGTCTGACTGCCTTAACTTCAACTCTATCAAGGAGATAAGTATAAGAAGAAGCACCCCAGAAGTGTGAGCAGTATTCTAAGCAGGGATGGATAAGACCTTTATAGATTTTAAGTAACTGTAAAGAGTAAAAGTAATGACGAAAACAAAATAAAACCCCCAATTTTTTGGATGAAGATTTAGAAATTTGGATTATGTGATTCCTTCACGACAAGTTAGAAGCTATATGGATTCCTAATATGTTGATAGAATTAAGAGGGTAAATTTCGTTAGTTTCGAAGACAATAGTGTTATAAGGAGAAGATGATAAAGACATAGCCAGACTCTGTCTTGGAGGCATTGAATTTAATTAAATTTTGAGTGCCCCACTCAGATACTGGTTACGAGTAGCTGTTCAGATAGAGGTTCAATAAAGCTATTAAATGTATGAAGCTCAAAAACTGATCAGTTGTGTCTACAAAAACCATCTGAACAACACTGCTCATTCAACTATGACATTTACACA
>JAXCGZ010011755.1:10000-15000 GCA_037179515.1 Halocaridina rubra
ATGGCGGCTTTATATCTTTCTAGGAATGTGTATTCAAGGCGTGTAAACAAGTTTTATATATATCTCTGGTGTTGACGTTTTCCTAATACTGGATCATGGAAAATAAGAAATCAAATTGAAAATATTCAACAGGTGTGAAACAGATACCTAAATAGAATACAGACTGATTCAAGATGATTTTAATGTGATATTTCGTCATCTGATATCCATCACAGGATCTCTACGAACACTTATTCATTCTGAGATGATAATGATGATGCTGCTCATTAAATATTTGCAGCTATGATATTGTAACTTACATTCAGTTGTTCTCGTGGATTTTTATATATATATTGGAATACTTTTACAAGAATCTGAGGGCTAATCGTATTGAATTGACTTGTTTCATGATATGATGTCCTCGACTGCTGTTAATATTGAAATATTTTCTTAAGATTATATGTTCTATCCAATAATGAGAAGTAGGAAAGAGACCTTCAGTAATATATCCTTTTTGACAACTGTAAGAGGAGGGGGTTATTTTTAGGATATTTTTTTCCAACTCAATTGTTTATGTGGAGGGAGTACTTAGTACAATGGATGAGAAAAACCGTCTTCCAGACAGCAAGATTGTTACCATGTGATCCAACAGCGAGAAGCCTTATAGGTCTCAAAACGAAGCACTTATGAGCCAATATACCATAACTCAAGATTTCCCGTCATTAGTCATGAGGTGCTACACACAAAACAGTTTGAAAGTCCCACAGAAAATATTACGTATTTATGAGAGAACTCTGGCTGCAGTGAGTTAGTTGTATTCTAGACTCACTTCCACGCAGCTCTGAACATGATCCTTTACTATATTCTGTCATGAATTCAAGCTTAATAATAAAGTATCTCCATGCTACTAGTTTTTAGGTATTCCTATAGCAAATATCAGTAACATCTGTGTATTGATCAGGACACTGTGTACATACTTGTGTATATCCTCTAAATATGAAAGTTGCAGCTAGAAAACTATCGCATAAAGTTAAGCTTGTATAACTTCTTCCTATATTGCATACATTCTTGTGCTTCCTGCATGTTAAGATCATCTTTCAGATAGTTGCAAATACTACTGTCACCAATTTTATATCTGAGCTTAATTCTCCAAATTTCCAAAAGGATTGACTTTTTCGAAAGTGGCATAGGTATGTTATGTATTGACATACAGAATATTATCTTAATTTCTATGGGTACAGATTTTTTGACTACAAAAGTCAATTGATTGACATCTCCATACTATATCTTGATGAGAGAAAATTCTCACTGCTAGAGCTTTAGAGTACATGAGATAATTATAAGGAAAACTCTCTTTTCTCTGATTAGATGTAAATAAAGTCATATACTCGCTGTAATTCGAGGGTGTCTTACATGGAATCTAATAAATTATGGCAATTAAAAGTGTTTGAGAAAAACGGTGCATCTTTTATAGGCGAGTTCATCTGGCTGGTTTTTATGTCAAAGGGAGATAGCTAAACAGCACAGAAATATATATATTATAGACTAGAATTCTAGGTATTAAAGTAGTCTCATAAGTCTGTTGCTTTTCATTTGACTATCAGTTCCTTCATATATGCTACCACAAGATAAGATATCCACTTCATCATATCTGCTATCTCTTCTAGAGCTTACTTTGAGCAAATATTTCCTCGACCTCCATACTCCTGATAAGATTTGCATCCCTTTAATACCATCCTGCCTCATATTTACCTAAATATAGGCTTTACTACTTTGAGGACAGAAAAATAAATCAAGGAATAACTCTTTTCAGAGTTTATTTGAAGGATATCTCAGATCTCCCTTCTTACGAAACTGTAAAAGCTTGACCGAATTGACCAAATGAGTGGACAAAAGTTATTTTAGTACAAAGCTAAATGTAAGTATTTTTGTATTGAATATTAAATGCATTTGAGATGAAGGTCAAGCCTTAACCCATTATGCTAGAGATATCCAAAGACAATATGTTAATTGGTACTGAAAGGCGTTTGATATGATGGAAGAAGAATTCTCTGGAGGCCGAAATATTTTTCAATCAAGACTGGATGCAATAAAACATAACATTGGATCTATATTCGCAAAAAAAAATAGAATATAATAAAATAAAATAGAAAATGAAATGAACTTAAGAACATAAATGAGATCAAAATATATAATCCAATAAGAGTTATTTCATTAAGTAAAGGATGTACTTTATCATTTATACAATTATATTTAATTGTTATCTACGATGCATCTAGTCTTGATATCTCATTATTTATATAAAACTTTAAAAAACATAAAATAACCAAATCTTATATAGCTTTTTATATATTGTTATTGATACTGAATTATAATTCAGTTTTGTTCCATACTAACACATTTGTTTACCGTAAGCAAACAGCAAAACTAATGACGGATCTAAAGTTTGCTAATAAATAAACCCCCTTTCATCGCAAAAGTTATTTCATTGTTTTCAGCAGCAATTCAAACATGTAAAATGTAACTATTTTTCTATCTGAGGAATACTAATCTACTATTACAGTATGTATAATACTCATTTTCTGATAAATATTTATCAATAAATATTAGTTACGTGTGGAAAAGTAAACAGGCTCATATGAGAAGCGAAATTTCATGGGCAATTATATTGGTAGAGTATAATGGGAGATTGACATTGTGTTGCTTATACAAATATAACAAGTATAGAATCAAAATGAAAGATATAACAAAATCTTTAAAAGCTATGAAACGAAAAATTCAGCTCATGTCTATATCTATCTTCATTCAAAAATGCGATCTATGATGTACACCTCGAGCCTGCTGAGTTGACATGGGTTACCTAAGTTAGATTACCAATTCCCTTTTTATTTCCAAGTACTTCTGGTTTGCAAAAGCAGCATTAGAAGCTTCGAACATATGCCATACGAAATTTGGATTTTAATTCACTGATAACATTATTTCAACAAAGTATTCTAAAATTAGTATTATCTCCTGCAGAGATATTATAAGATAATATTATATTATTATATATTTACCTTGGCTGTTTCCCCTTTTAATTGGGGGGTAGCCGACATCAAGAAAGGAAAACAAATAGGGGGATTACTTTGCTCTATGGGCAATGACGAGGGAGCTAGCGACCGTTCAGATGGCACAACTGGAGTGTCACAGCCCATAATCCCGGTTCTTCCACAACCTGTGTCGCTTCACAACTGCCAACTCCTCCTACTTCCCCTACCACAGGGCTACCTCTGTAAGATGCAGCCCTGTGGTAACAGCAGATGCCCATCAGAGATGCGACACAATCGCTCGCCACTCATTCCTATTCCTAGCACGCTCGCTTGCTTCCCTCACATCCATCCTCCTATCATTCAGGGCTCTCCTTACTCCATCCATCCATCCAAACCTAGGCCTCCCTCTAGTATTTCTCCCATCAACTCTCGCATTCATCACCTTTTTCAGCAGCCTTTCATCATCCATCCTTTCCACATGGCCAAACCATCTCAGAACATTCATATCTACTCTGGCTGCAATTTCTCTCCTCACACCCGTTCTTGCTCTCACCACTTCATTCCTAACCCTATCCAATCGAGATACACCAATCACACTCCTCAGGCATTTCATCTCAAACACATTTAGTTTCTGTCTCTCACTTACTTTCATACCCCATAGCCTTGATCCATACATCACAGTTGGCACAACCACTTTCTCATGCAAAACTTTCTTAACATTCATTTCCAATCCTCTATTCTTCATCACTCCTTTCAATGCACCCAACACTTTACATTCTTCATTCACACTGTGACACACATCTGCTTCCCCTCCACCATTTGCAGCTATAACCGAGCCTAAATACTTAAACTGATTAACCTCCTCAAGTGTCTCTCCATTCAACATAACATTCAATCCAGCGCCATCCTCATTTCTTGTACACCTCAAAATCTTACTCTTTCCCACATTCACTCGCAACTTCCTTCTCTCACACACCATTCCAAATTCTGACACTAACTGACACAGCTTTTCCTCTGAGTCTGCCACCACCACAGTATCATCTGCAAACAGCAACTGATTCAGCTCCCACTCGTTATCATCCCCATCTACCATTCTCAAACCTCGACCACGCACTCGCTCATTCACCTCTCTTACAACTCCATCAATATACAAATTGAACAACCATGGTGACATCACACATCCCTGTCTCAGTCCCACACTCACTGGAAACCACTCACTCACTTCATTCCCTACCCTAACACAAGCTCTACTGCCCTCATACAAACTCTTCACTGCATGCAACAATTTACCATTAATTCCATATAATCTCAAAACATTCCACATAGCCCCTCTATCAACTCTATCATATGCTTTCTCCAGATCCAAAAATGCAAAATACACATCCTTACCCTTTGCTAAATATTTCTCACATAACTGCCTAACTATAAAAATCTGATCTATACAACCTCTACCTCTCCTAGAACCACTCTGCACTTCCACGATCACATATTTTGTCTTATCCCTAATCCTATTAACCAGTATCCTACCATACACTTTTCCTACCACACTCAACAAACTTACACCCCTAAAATTACTTCATTCATACATATCTCCCTTACCTTTGTATAGGGGCACTATACAGGCAATCACCCATTCCACTTGCACCAATGGCAACATAAAGCATATATCAAACACTCTCACTAACCATTCCAATGTAGTCACACCCCCTTCTTTCAACATCTCCGCTCTCACACCATCCATTCCAGGTGCTTTACCTGCTTTCGCTTCATACAATGCCCTTTTCACCTCCACTCTTGAAATCTCTCTCTCTTTTTCATCTCCCATTACTGGCCCTTGAACCCCTCCCACTGCCACTATAGCTGCCTCTCTATCTTCCTCAACATTCAGCAAGCACTCAAAATACTCTGTCCATTATTTCCTTGCATCGCTCCCTCTTAACATCTGTCCATTCACATTTTTCACTGTCTCTTCCATCCTCGATCCACCCTTCC
>JAXCGZ010011755.1:20000-22500 GCA_037179515.1 Halocaridina rubra
TATATATATATATATATATATATATATATATATATATATATATATATATATAGTATATATATATATATATATGTATATATATATATATGTATATATATATATATATATATATATATATATATATATATATATATATATATATATATATATATATATATATATATATATATATATATATATATATATATATATATATATATATATATATATATATATATATATATATATATATATATATATATATATATATATATATATATATATATATATATATATATATACATATACATATATATATATATATATATATATATATATATATATATATATATATATATATATATATATATATATATATATATATATATATATATATATATATATATATATATATATATATATATATATATATATATATATATATATCCGGTTCCGGTTTTACGTCACGGACTCCCTTATCAACCAAGGGCTAGGACGGTTGCCTTCTTGCGAAGGACTTGTTTTGGCAAATGTAATCCTTACGCTGAGTGCATGCCTTTGCTAACCTCAGTCCGTGACGGGGCGCGAACCCTCGACCTGACGCCTCAGAGTCGGAGACGCTACCGAGTGAGCCACGGCGACTACATATATATATATATATATATATATATATGTATATATATATATATATATATATATATATATATATATATATATATATATATATATATATATATATATATATATATATATATATATATATATATATATATATATATATATATATATATATATATATATATGTATATATATATATATATATATATATATATATATATATATATATATATATATATATATATATATATATATATATATATATATATATATATATATATATATATATATATATATATATATATATATATATATATATATATATATATATATATATATATATATATATATATATATATATATATATATATATGAGATAAGGAATTGAATTAAATGCTAAAATGAAGCCACGAGTGAGGTTGGGGAATCTGTAATATGAACATAGTGGCATTCAGTTAGAATGCGTTTATTCCTAAGTATAGCGGATATAAGCTATAAGGTTTGATTCCTTTTAACCTTCTGTGGTGTAGTGGTAGCGCCTTGACTTAGTAATCATAAGTCCTAGGTTCGAGTCCCGGTCGGGGTAAAAAATGATTCATGTTTTCACATATGTAATGTGCTTAATTGATTATTTCATGGCCCGAATGAGATTGGGAATTGAATTAAATGCTAAAATGAAGCCACGATTGAGGTTGGGGAATCTGTAATATGAACATAGTTTCATTCAGTTAGAATGCGTTCATTCCTAAGTATAGCGGATATAAGCTATAAGGTTGGATTCCTTTTAACCTTCTGTGGTGTAGTGGTAGCGCCTTGACTTAGTAATCATAAGTCCTAGGTTCGAGTCCCGGTCGGGGTAAAAAATGATTCATGTTTTCACATATGTAATGTGCTTAATTGATTATTTCATGGCCCGAATGAGATTGGGAATTGAATTAAATGCTAAAATGAAGCCACGATTGAGGTTGGGGAATCTGTAATATGAACATAGTTTCATTCAGTTAGAATGCGTTCATTCCTAAGTATAGCGGATATCAGTATAAGGTTTGATTCCTTTTAACCTTCTGTGGTGTAGTGGTAGCGCCTTGACTTAGTAATCATAAGTCCTAGGTTCGAGTCCCGGTCGGGGTAAAAAATGATTCATGTTTTCACATATGTAATGTGCTTAATTGATTATTTCATGGCCCGAATGAGATTGGGAATAGAATTAAATGCTAAAATGAAGCCACGAGTGAGGTTGGGGAATCTGAAATATGAACATAGTGGCATTCAGTTAGAATGCGTTCATTCCTAAGTATAGCGGATATAAGCTATAAGGTTGGATTCCTTTTAACCTTTTGTGGTGTAGTGGTAGCGCCTTGACTTAGTAATCATAAGTCCTAGGTTCAAGTCCCGGTCGGGGTAAAAAATGATTCATGTTTTCACATATGTAATGTGCTTAATTGATTATTTCATGGCCCGAATGAGATTGGGAATTGAATTAAATGCTAAAATGAAGCCACGAGTGAGGTTGGGGAATCTGTAATATGAACATAGTGGCATTCAGTTAGAATGCGTTCATTCCTAAGTATAGCGGATATAAGCTATAAGGTTGGATTCATTTTAACCTTCTGTGGTGCAGTGGTAGCGCCTTGACTTAGTAATCATAAGTCCTAGGTTCGAGTCCCGGTCGGGGTAAAAAATGATTCATATATATATATATATATATATATATATATATATATATATATATATATATATATATATATATATATATATATATATATATATATATATATATATATATATATATATATATATATATATATATATATATATATATATATATATATATATATATATATATATATATATATATATATATATATATATATATATATATATATATATATATATATATATA
>JAXCGZ010011755.1:27500-52500 GCA_037179515.1 Halocaridina rubra
CTCAACAGAACTTCTCCCAACGTGTATCTCATTCCCCTCAAGACATGCCCAAACCATCTCAGTCTCGCTCTCTTACTACATACCCAAACCATCCTATATGCGTTGTACATAAAATATAGTTATTCATTGTCATGTCTATCCTAATCACGGCCAAAGAAAACCTCAACATTTTTAATTCTGCCATGTACAGCTCTACCTGCTGTTGTTTTGTAAGTGGGACTGTGTCCCAGCCATTCAACATAGCTAGTAATACAAGCATCTTGTGAACTTTACCTTTCACATTTACAGGTATATTTTTATCATATATCACTTCTGTCACTTGTCTCCACCTTCTTCACTCTGCCTGAATTATCTTCTTCATCTCTCTATCACACTCTCCATTCCTTTGAACAACTGACCTTGAATATATACACTCATCCAACTTTGACACCTCTACTCATTGCATCCTCACCACTCCACCGCCCCCTTCTCATTCACTATCATGAAGTCTGTTTGCTGCTGCTGACTTTCATTCCTCTTCTTCAAAGTGTATACTTCCACCTCTACTAGTTCACCTCAATCTGTTCTCCATTTTCGCTACAGAAGACAATGTCATTGTGAACTTTATAATAAAAGAAAAGCAAATCCTAAGAAAAAATAGTAACAACAACACATAATATTTGGTTATTATTATATCCTTACTTGAGTACAACGGGAAAGGTCTTACGAATTGCGATCTCATGATTATTATGTTCCATCACTAAATCTACACATCTAATGGCTCTGTATTGAACAATGATAAACTGACAGGTAGGACACTCGTGCCCTTTTTTATTTATGCGGAAGTGTTTATGGCTATGAGACATTGAGCAAATTGCCTTGGAATACTTAATTAATGACGCTTTACGTAAAAGCCAGTTCTATAATCATTGAGATGCCAAAAAACGATTTTATCTTGTTATTATAACTAGATGTCTTTAGGATACTAAACAAATGCAAAAACAGTGTACAATTGAAGACAAAATGTCTCTGAAATACTGCCTTAGCTTTAGATGATAAAACTACAAAGTCTGGAGGTCAAGAAAGAGTAAAATTCTCTATAGTAAACAGTTAGTTACCCCTACACACAGCTGTAGCTTTGCAGTGAAATAAAGTAAATTATGAAAGCTATCAATCACTTTAAAAGATTACAATAGACAAAATGTAGACACAAAGAAAAAATGGCACTCAAATGCTATTTTTGCTTTAGCTATAAAATGTCAAAGAGACTGAAAGTTATCCAGTACCATAATATACTGCCAGCTGAAATGTAAGTTTTCTTCATTCACGGGTATCATTTCCTAATTTCGGTTTAAGAAATGTAATGTGTCTCTTTATTAGAAATAATATTGACTTTTATTCTCATAAAGCTCAAAAACAGCATTAATTAATATTTCTGTAAATTGTTTCAAGACACCATAAGAGTCAGAAATAAGTCATCTTTAGCTGGGTGGTGTCTCCTGTAACACAAACTTTAAAGACAAAGTGGTCAGCAAAAATGTTGTGTAAACATATTATTGACAAGAATGCATACAGGAGATTCCATCACTCTAGAGCCAGAGTATTAACTAATATAGACAGACTAAACCTGTTTTCCATAAATTCCTTCTCTAATAAAATAAGATTCGTGTTAAAATGTATTTGTCCTTTCATTTTTAAAATACTTCTATATTCTATAAACATTTAATTTTCTTCCACAGTAATACAGCTATGTTTAGACCATTTATTATTCCCATTTCTTTATTTTTATTTTGCTCAGTCTGATATTACAATGTAGTGTGAACTTTAGAAATTTTTTTTTACTATAATGTAGCAGTTGTCTAATGTGCACTATTAGAAACCAAAATAGAGAGAGAGAGAGAGGAGAGGAGAGAGAGAGAGAGAGAGAGAGAGAGAGAGAGAGATTTCTTTTCATAACTGACGAGTTCAACCAAAGATAGATTGGTATTGGTATGCTATTATTTCTGAAAAGACCTAAGAGATTCACATCTTTTCCAAGAAAAGGTTTCAGGAACATAAAGAGATTTAGAAGTTTAACACGTAATCGTTACTGCATTTCACGTCTGAATATTAGTAATTGCGAAAGTAACTTTGCAATTGTAGGAGGCATTTTTGCCCAGAAAATATAAATGGCCGTTTATGAAGAAGTAATTTTTCCGTTCCAAATAAATTCTTTCAAGCTTGAGTTGTTAGATATGCTTTTGCGAATTACTCATGAAAATAAGCATTCTCTCTCTCTCTCTCTCTCTCTCTCTCTCTCTCTCTCTCTCTCTCTCTCTCTCTCTCTCTCTCTCTCTCTCTCTCTCTCTCTTACAGTGTACCTTTTTTTTAGGAAAGAGTTTTGCTAGAGGTCATTCATCTACTGATTGTGCAAACTCTGTTTATGCTTTTATTTTTTTAAAGTAAATTAGTTATATTTACTTTGAGAAATCGAAGAGTAATTTTTTTATTTGTTGCTGGACTTACTTCTATATTCATTAATTTTCAAACCCAGACTTAAGATGTAGTATACTTGTCTAAGTAACGCTACAAATCATTGCATCATGAAATATTCTAAACTAGCAAATGTAGCTTTGACAATGATCTTTTCTAAGTTATTCCCGAGATGTTCAACCGAATTTAATAGCAATAAGAATAGTTCCAAGTTACCCTGATCCTATCCAGATAAGCAAATTCATCAATAAATATCCTTTTAACGGAGAGAAATATGACATTTACATATTTAATTTGAAACTGAAAGATATCCCTTTACCTTTTGATCAAAGGAAAACAAAATTTCAACCTTCCTTGGTTTACATATGATTTATCCAATTATTTTTATTATAAAGCTATACTTTTTGAACTTTATTATTTCACTCGAGGCAAATGAATAAAAAAAAAACTTACGTATGCATTTTGAGGCTCACGAATTTCAACGCTATTAGACTGTAATGCAGACCCAATGTTTCCCTGGTCTGCACAATGCCTACGTTAATTAAATCATTTAAGAACATGGAGTGTAATTTGTTAAACATGTACTAATAGAAAAGAAAAAGTGCGAGTATATAATGCCGGCATCGGTCTCTCCTGAAGAACAAATGAAATTACATGACATAGTAAGCCTTTGATGGTATATTAAATAGAAGTTTGAAGAAATACTTTGCAAATCAAAATATCTTTCACTGTTAAAAAAAGGAGTGGAAAAAGAGTGTGAGAAAGAGAGAAAGAAAGAAACGGAAAGAGTATGAGAAAGAGGAAAATAAATAATAATAATAATAATAATAATAATAATAATAATAATAATAATAATAATAATAATAATAATAATAATAATAATAATAATTATAACAATAATAATAATAATAATAATAATAATAATAATAATAATAATAACCATAATAATAATAATAATAATAATAATAATAATAATAATAATAAATAATAATAATAATAATAATAATAATAGTAATAATATTGTTAATAATAGAAATAATAACAAAATAACAATAATAATAAAAATCACAATAGTAATGATATTAATATTAATAATTAAAATAATAAAAAATGATCATGATAGCAATAATAATAATTATAAAAATAATAATAATAATAATAATAATGATTATAATTATAACAATAATAATAATAATGATAATAATAATAATATTAATAATAATAATAATAATAATAATAATAATAATAATAATAATAATAATAATAATAATAATAATAATAATAATAATAATAATAATAATAATAATAATACTAATAAAAAATAATTATAATAATAACAATAATAGTAATAAATAGCAATAATGATAATAATAATATTAATAATAATAATAATAATAATAATAATAATAATAATAATAATAATAATAATAATAATAATAATAATAATAATAATAATAATAATAATAATAATAATAATAATAATGATAATAATAATAATAATAATAATAATAATAATAATAATAATAATAATAATAATAATAATAATAATAATAATAATAATAATAATAATAATAATAATAATAATAATAATAATAATAATAATAATAATAATAATAATAATAATAATAATAATAATAATAATAATAGCAATAATAAAAATAATGATAATAATAATAATCATAATAATAATAATAATAATATTAATAATAATAATAATAATAATAATAATAATAATAATAATAATAATAATAATAATAATTATAATAATAATAATAATAATAATAATAATAATAAAAATAATGATAATTATAATAATAATAATAATAATAATAATAATAATAATAATAATAATAATAATAATAATAATAATAATAATAATAATAATAATATAATAATAATAATAATAATAATAACAATAATAACAATAGTAAAAATAATAATAATAATAATAGTAATAATAATAATAATAATAATAATAATAATAATAATAATAATAATAATAATAATAATAATAATAATAATAATAATAATAATAATAATAATAATAATAATAATAATAATAATAATAATAATAATAATAATAATAATAATAATAATAATAATAATAATAATAATAATAATAATAATAATAATAATAATAATAACAATAATAATAATAATAATAATAATAATAATAATAATAATAATAATAATAATAATAATAATAATAATAATAATAATAATAATAATAATAATAATAATAATAATAATAATAATAATAATAATAATAATAATTAATAATAGTAACATTAAAGTTAACAATAAAAATTATTGTCGGAATCATAGGAATTAAGAATAATTAGGAAACAAAAATAATAACTAGGAACTTCTCGATTTTTAGCTTTTCAAGTGTATGCTATAAAAATCTATCTATCCTAAACAAGTTTTACTTTATTTTTATAGGTGACCATTTTAAAGGTGTAAATTGAAGCAATTAATCTCAAAATGCTATATTTGCAAATCTTTGAATGATTTACTAGCCTGCTGGCTAGTACAGTGGTAACGCGCTGGCTTCGCATTCACGAGGTCGAAAGATCGGTCCCCGTCCAAGACCGAGAGTTTAAGCTGTTTACTGGCAGGAACTGCTGTGGGTGGACATCACAGTGGGGGGTTGGGGCTTGTCCTGGCTGACGAATACCCATTGTAAAATGGAAATAAAGTTTATTATTAATATCATGAAAAACTAAGAATGCATTCTGTCATTGTATAAATAATAATGTAATTATCTTTAATGTTATATAATTTGACTATTTGTAGTGTGTCAGATGAGAGGCTTCATAAATCTTTGGCTGAAATGTTATTTCACACCATCCTTATTACTTATTCTGCACAATTCAAATTTGTTTATGCGACGTTTTAATTATGCAAGCAACTATTTGCAATTAAATACCCTGTCACGATTCATCATCATTATGATGGAAACTGTATTTACTCATTATTGTTCCTATGAGGTTTCTTCGCGTAATCCTGGAAAATAATGTTATCAAAGTGTAGACTCAGTTGCTATTTTTTTTTATTTATTCTAAGATCTAAGCTACTGAGAAAACTATTTGTGAAGATTTTATTTTTAGTGTCTTGCAGGGTTTCAGGGCCAACATATTAATGTCCATTCCTGTATCAGAACAAACAAAAAATCGATGCATGAAACATCTCCAAAAGTTTGCGTTTCCAAATCCTCGTAAGTATTATTTAAAAAAATATTATATTTGAATATTATAAGAGCAAGAAATTTCTTTCATTGTAAAATAATTTTGTTCTTTCAAGGCCTAATACCCAAAAGATGAATATACCTAAATATCAATGAGAAAATATGATTGCCTATGCTGATCTTTATATTTACATTGTGTAATGTTCTGAAGTAATCCAGCCTCTCTCTCTCTCTCTCTCTCTCTCTCTCTCTCTCTCTCTCTCTCTCTCTCTCTCTCTCTCTCTCTCTCTCTCTCTCTCTCTCTCTCTCTCTCTCTCTCTCTCTCTCTCTCTCTCTTTTCATAATCACCCAAGCTCTATAACACCCCAGTATCAGTATTTAAGTACACCAGCCACAGCCAATCTTTTCAAATGCTGTTCCTTCAGTATCCATCTAGTATCGTAATGCATCTCAGTTCTTCTTGAATATACTCAAAGGCTGTTGACATTTCTATTGCTCATTCCATACTTCCATAACACCAGCACGAGCAAGAGACTATTATCATCACTAGACATGTAACACGTGCTCGAAATCAGTCCAATAGTATAGGAAAAATTTTATATATAATAAGGATATCTATATGATAACATTTATTTGTGTGTGAGAAAGAAGTAAACATGTTAATAGATTGATAGATAGACTAGATAGACGGACAGATAGATAAATATATAAATTTATAAATAAATAAATATAAATATTAATAAATGAATAAATATAATAACTATCATTGAAAACAAAAGGTGAAACATATAAAGCACACTAAAAAGTAGATTTATTTTCTGTGTTAGATCCTTAAGGCAACGGAAGCTCATGAATAATATAATGGAAATATTTGCATAAAGACGAATATTATCGTTCTCAGTTCCTGTCAAAAGTACTTTCCAGTTCCCAGTTTATAGGAATTTATTGACATTTTTTCCCATACTCTTTTAACAAGTGCGATCGCGGACCTTAGTGAGCCTCCATGAGCATTTTTACAATTTTTCGCAGTCAATTTTTTTTTATCCTCCATATTGCTTGTTTATGTGCTTTAATCATTCCCAAGCAATGATTAAAGCACATAAATATATATGAGCTGCAATATATGTCAAAAATATCAAATTATAAATTATATATCATTAACCGCCATCTTATTTGCCTGAGTCCTCTGCAACATAACCAGGCATTTTAAATGCACAACATATATATTTGTTGTGAAATAAGTAGAAAATACCAGTGGTTAGCCTGCAGTTATTTGTAAGCATCCACGGGGAAACACTTCCTAGACTTTTCGCTTATCTCTTGATGTCTCTCACGAGACTGAAATATTTGTGAAGATGAAGATGTTATGTAGATCTACCTGGAGGACAAGCATTGCAGCGCTTATCCAAGAATCAGTCACTGAAGGCCTTGTTCTACCATTCAACAATGTATTTCACTTAAAAAAATGCTCATCCATCATACAATAGTAAGTTGATAAATGCTAGCAAATAACAAATCAAAGAGCGATTTATCAAACTTATTGTTTAATAGATGGTAATTTATTATTGAATTTGCTAGCAGAATATCTCGAATGACCTCTGAGTTTTATATATATATATATATATATATATATATATATATATATATATATATATATATATATATATATATATATATATATATATATATATATATATATATATATAAATATATATCGAAGTTAAGTATATTTATCGGCCAAAGTGTTTGCTCTTGTTTCACAACACAGGCAAAAACATGGCGGATATTCATATGAAAAATAAATGCGATTTAGGATAAGCATTCAATAAAGATACCTGGATTTGTTTCCCCAATGTATTGCTTGCTAATATTCTTTGAAACAAAAAAGCAAGATAACTGATAAGCAATTTTAAATTTGCTATGAAATGTAAAGGATATGCCTAGGATGAGAGGAAAACTCCTGCAGCCGAACTTGCTACAATTATTTTTCATGTTAGTGATATTTGACAATGAGGAGTTAGCAGAGTGTACTAGAAATCATAGTTAACAAATAAAGAGCTCCTTTTATGTAGTTAATGATTGTTGTGATAATAATAAATAATGATGACAAAATTACTTTATCGCAATCATATATGCAATGGGTATATATGAAATACATATGCAATGCAAAAGACATCATATAAAAAAATCACATCATCCAAGAATAATTTTTGCTCTCAAAAAGTAGGTAAGAACGATACTTTGATATATACAGATATCATGTATATATTCTGTCAGTTTTCACAACCTTTTACTGTTTTTGTTTTATTTATGTCCTCTGACATTTTGTTCCAAAGTTTGATATTCCTGGTAAACAAAGCCTTATCTACTATTTTTTGCTCTTGTTCATGGAATTACAGAACTTTGTAATTGCAGGGTGTATTTTTTTGTTTACAGAAATGCTACGTTAATAATTTGCATAATACCCTCTTTTAAAATACTTTTCATTAACTTCTACATAAATAAATCGACGTCGCCTGATATATTCTTAAAAACAAGGGCATATAATGGGTGTAAAATAATTTTTTATTTCTGATTTACGAAGATCGTTATGCCGTATGAATCAAATGAAGTGCATTATAAACTAGCTAAAGAGTTTGTTAAAAGTCTCCTTCAGCAAGCTTAAGCAAATAGTTAATGAAGCAAAGCCATAATTGAAACATTGTAAAAAGATAACATAAGGACGAGTATGAATTATATTTTGCTAAGTAAAAAGACCTGTTATCAAGGTAAATTTAAATTGCTCTTATATTGATTTGACATTTTTGTTGTTATTTCATCAATCATCCATGGAACAGGTGGCCTAGTAATTATCGGTGTGACGGTTGGGGAACAAATATACCTTTTGTTCATAGCAGTTTCTTAAGTTTGCTTACATTCATCTCAACTGATAATTAATGATGAATAGCAGTTAGCTACATCTGAGAATCTAATGAAGCCTTTGATCATGTGCTATGCTTGCATTGAGGAGGGTTTGGCTTGTACTTCAAAAACGAGTCAGTTTAGAAATTAGATGATGAAAATTGGATCTATATGTAATGTTCTCTTAGCAAAACAATTATCATTTGGATAACAATGTAGGACCAGCTTTTTCTTATTGCATGATAATATTTGCCTTTTCTTAAAGTAGAAAGATTCAATTGTATTTGTAGAGGTTTGAGGATGTTTATAGATAGTTCCTATTATGATCGATGGTCATTTCTGAACCAGTACTTTTACCCCAAAATCTCCAAGCCTTCACAAGGCGGCTCACTCATTCTCATTTCATAACTTCGCACAAGTAAAACAAAAAATATTCACCTCCATGACGACTTTACAACAAAAAATTCTATATAAAGTAATCTATCTGACATAGTTTTCGACCAAGTTTCTGATACATGCATAGCATCAGTTTTCCACATGCGGTTATCTTGATTTAATAAAAATATGAAGGCATTATAGTTGGATCATTAACCAAGCTCGTTTATTTGCTTCGCCTGTTGGCATTCTTCTATTTACTTGTATTTCTAAATAACTTTCTCCTAAAAAAATGAAAACTGTTAGTTGCTATGGGATCCAGGAGTCCGATGACACTGGGACTTTCCTTCCATACTCCTTATTTATTCTCAGAAAATATATATTTAGACTGTATGTTAACAGTTCAGTGTTATTATAATATATATATATATATATATATATATATATATATATATATATATATATATATATATATATATATATATATATATATATATATATATATATATATATATATATATATATATATATATATATATATATATATATATATATATATATATATATATATATATATATATATATATATATATATATATATATATATATATATATATATATATATATATATATATATATATATATATATATATATATATATATATATATATATATATATATATATATATATATATATATATATATATATATATATATATATATATATATATATATATATATATATATATATATATATATATATATATATATATATATATATATATATATATATATATATATATATATATATATATATATATATATATATATATATATATATATATATATATATATATATATATATATATATATATATATATATATATATATATATATATATATATATATATATATATATATATATATATATATATATATATATATATATATATATATATATATATATATATATATATATATATATATATATATATATATATATATATATATATATATATATATATATATATATATATATATATATATATATATATATATATATATATATATATATATATATATATATATATATATATATATATATATATATATATATATATATATATATATATATATATATATATATATATATATATATATATATATATATATATATATATATATATATATATATATATATATATATATATATATATATATATATATATATATATATATATATATATATATATATATATATATATATATATATATATATATATATATATATATATATATATATATATATATATATATATATATATATATATATATATATATATATATATATATATATATATATATATATATATATATATATATATATATATATATATATATATATATATATATATATATATATATATATATATATATATATATATATATATATATATATATATATATATATATATATATATATATATATATATATATATATATATATATATATATATATATATATATATATATATATATATATATATATATATATATATATATATATATATATATATATATATATATATATATATATATATATATATATATATATATATATATATATATATATATATATATATATATATATATATATATATATATATATATATATATATATATATATATATATATATATATATATATATATATATATATATATATATATATATATATATATATATATATATATATATATATATATATATATATATATATATATATATATATATATATATATATATATATATATATATATATATATATATATATATATATATATATATATATATATATATATATATATATATATATATATATATATATATATATATATATATATATATATATATATATATATATATATATATATATATATATATATATATATATATATATATATATATATATATATATATATATATATATATATATATATATATATATATATATATATATATATATATATATATATATATATATATATATATATATATATATATATATATATATATATATATATATATATATATATATATATATATATATATATATATATATATATATATATATATATATATATATATATATATATATATATATATATATATATATATATATATATATATATATATATTTATATATATTATTTTTTTTCTTTCACACACAAATTAATATTTCTAAAGGTCTATTCAGAGAATCAAAGACACTATTACAGTGCAAAGGATATGATATTATGCAAAACTGATCTTGAAAACGGTTTTCCAAAAGTCCAAAATTCGTCATAGAGATAGCAGAATGGAAGAATGGGACAAGAGCCCTACCCAATCCAATATCTCATAAGAGCCAAGAATGTAAGGGATGGAGAGCTATTGAGGGTCCAAAAAACTGGAAACCTCACTGAGTTAGGAGTGAGAGGAAGATGAGAAAGGATGGGCGTCTTCTGCCCAAATAACATTATGGTTAAGGAGGCATAAATACCCTCTTTTACCCTAGACCCCATGACATGCTCTTAAGGGAGGAGAGAAAGAAAGACGAGGCCAACCCAAAGAGCCCAACTCATTTTTGTCTGAGTTTGTTTTGTAGAACCAAGAGCATTAGACTCGTAAAGAAGGCAGTACTATTGAGAATTTTATATATTTGACCTGTATACTTTGCAGTTGCAATATTAGGTAAGGAAAAAAGTGAGGGGGAGGAGTTTGAGGGACAGTTTGGATGATTGACTGTTGTTATTTTATTAGCCTTGGTGCTTAAGACCATTATTTTTTTTCTTTCCTCGTTGTTTTGCAGCATATTACGGGATTGGTTATGCGTGCTGGATGATGTATTCAAGCTACCCTGTTGATTATCAGTTTTATCTGGATCATCCTCAGTTTAACTTACAGTTTCACACTAGTCTCCAAGACATTGAATGAATTATTTATAGAGAAAAAAAATCTAGAAGCGGGGCGATTGTTGATAGAATATACGTTGTTATTGTTAGCTGGAACCACTGAATTTATAGGTGAAGATTTTTTTATTAACTTCATAAAAATGGAGTTTTCCATTTCAAGTACTGCAGTGTTTGCTTCCAGCTCATTAACCTTGTGCTTCAAGACTTTAACACTCTGCATTTGCTTACATAGTTATCACCTTATCTGCAAGACTTTCTATAATGTAATGTAGGTCTGTTGGGTTGACTGTTTTATAAAATTCTTTTGGTTTTTCACTCAAAGCTGGAGCTTGGAAGAGTTTATCAAGTTTTCCAATTGCTGAGTTACTCAGAACACTTAAGCTTAGAGTAATTATATCTAATATTATTTAATTTTACCTGCCTCTTAATGATACAATCTCCCCTGTATTGCAAAAAGAGCTCCAATGCCAGTGAAAGCAATAACTGAATCGTTTTAGTTAAAGAAGAGATACTAAGATTTTTTGATAGCCACCATGACATGAAAATAATAGTGGAGGCTTTAGTTTTTACTATACATCGTATTGCACCTTGATATAGAGCGGCTGTAGTAAAAGTATATCAAACAAGGTCCAAAATATTCATAGTCTTGTTGCCAAAATCGCAAGTGGTCATGACACACAAAGTTTAACCGTGCAACACCATTCATAAAGGAACTAAAATGGGTTAAAGTACAAGACCAATTCAAATTCGACGTAGTGATATTTATGTAAAATGGTATCTCGTGATGAAGTGAATCTACACTTGATATATCAGAAAGGGAAACATTTTGAGGCGGCAGGACAAATGAGGCCATTGTTGGGTGACTGGGTGGGGAATGGTGGCATGAGGGGAACGGCAGGTCAATGTGAGCACTCCCCGAAAAGGTCTGTTTTAGGCCGTTTAGAAGAAGGATATGGTTAAAAACCGATACATAATGAAGAGATGTTCTCAGCGTTTTCTAAATTGTAGTTAAGTATACAGATCAAAAAGCGTCTGAATAATTAAGGAGTAAAATAGTTCACATAAGTGCTGGTTTCAAGCTTTGATGGAGAACGTTGATGTCAGGAAACTCAATGTACTGTAAAATTATTATTCAAAGCAACACACTAGCGTCCAAGTAACTACTCAGAAACAAATGACGATCCCTTATAAACATGGGAAAGATGCTTATCAAGGAGATATAGATCCAAAAAGAATCTGGCGGAGCCTTTGCTAAGCTTAGATAAACAGTTACGGCATGTCGTGAATAAATTTTCACTTAAAAGCAAATCACAGCTTCTAAATGGTATTTGAAAAACAGTGACACTATATAAAATTGAAAAATCTGTAGATATAGATGCAGACTCAAGAAATTCTAGCCACAGGGGAAGCAGGCTGGTTCACTTCAGTGCATGTTGCAAGCATGACTATATAATGAGTGGGTTAGTGGCAGAAGAACAACATGCTAGAAAACATTAAATCATCATCGAAATGCAATAGCCAATCTAGATGTAAACAATTCGTGAACAAGTCATATAGATATAATGACATTAACTCTATATAAGTAAAGCATTATTCAATTCCTGTTGGAATGTGAATTCTAAAAAATTCTTTTGTGTCTTATTGAGCATTTTGAAGATGTAATCAAAAAATTCTGCTCTTACTGTGTAAATATAAATAAGATTGAATTAATAACCACATATTTGTAGTCAATTATGCAGACAAAAATGTGTTAAATGCTTTATTGAGAGAAACTGTCCCCCTCGTTTATTTGTGATTTTTATCCAAAATATTATGATGAGACAATATAGAGCAATAACTGCACACAAAGCATAAAAACTCATTAAAAAGACAAATAAAGAAACTACCAAAGCAAATTCCAGGATTGTAAAACAAAAAAAGGTAATATATGGTCAATTATAAGATATATTATTCAAAGTAAAAAGACCAGTGCTCTAATGATAAATGGAAATGATCTATCAGAGTCATGTGAAAATCTAATGATATTTCTGTAAACATTGGTCAAGAATGTTTATGAAATCATAAAGTGAAAAAGCATTCAAGAAAACCAAAACGAAACGACTGACACATTAAACTATCAAGGTTCTCTATTTAGGCCTCACCCTGTAGAAATAATTTCAGTAATAAATGTAGTAACAAACTAGGAAATTAAAAATGTTTGTGCAGTATATGGATTGTCACAAGGGTATTTCCAGAAAACCGGAAATAAGGAATTCCTTGTCCATATTTAAACAGTAAAACAATCAACTAAAGGGTGGTTTGCATGATCAAATGGTTCGTCGAAGGCGGTTCAACAGACAAGTGTTTGAAGTGATGTTCAAACGTGTGAACAGGGTATTTGGTCGACAACCAAATACCCCGTTCACACGTTCGAACAGTACTTCAAACACTTGTCTGTCGAACCGCGTTCGACAAACCGTTTGACCGTGTAAACCCCCTTTAAAGACCAGTTACTCTTCGCCCAGTTTTATAGAAAGCATTAGAATTTTTTTTTAATAAACCAATTGTATGAATTGTTAAGAAACCATCAATTTTCGAAAATCCAGCACGGCTTCAGGAAGGGTCTATCTTCACAAACTGCCTTAAGAAAAGTTAGTGACACAGTATACAAAAACATAGATAAGAATGAGCTATCACTACTTTCCCTATATGATCTCTTCAAAATTTTCGACAGTATCTCTCACTGATATTCTCAAGAAAAATGAAAGGCTTGAATATAGACGACCTCTGGTTTAATAGATATTATACGAATCGCATGCAGTCAGTACAAATAGAAAAGCAAGTATCATCAAAGCATTCTGTTGAATTTGGTGTCCCTCGGGGTTTAGTACTCAGTCCCATACTTTTTCATATATTTATAAGCGATTTACAAACTGTGGTACAGAACGCCATGCTTATCCAATTTACATATGAAGCCCAGTTTCTACTCTCCAAACAAATATAACATATCTTAACCACTTAGTCTTAGAAATAGAATCCACAATTGAGAGTAATGCAATATTTTTCAAAAAATGAAGTTAGATTTTATTCGAGTAAAACTCAATCTTCATATGATCAAGAGCTTATTTAGAACACATACCCAAAGACCAAAATATTTTAGTGGGACCTTCTTATGTTACACCACTTCCTTTTGTTGGGAACTTTTGATTAATTCTCGACAGCCGATTCTAATTTGAATCTTATATCGAATTAATATGTACTTTAGCAAATGGCATGCTCTTCTTTTTAAATAGATATTAAGATTTTTTGATAGCCACCATGACATGAAAATACTAGTGGAGGCTTTAGCTTTTACAATGCATCGTATTGCACCTTGATATGGAGCGGCTGTAGTAAATGTATATCAAACAAGGTCCAAAATATTCATAGTCTTGCTGCTAATATCGCAAGTGGTCATGATACAAACTTTAAACAGAGCGACACCATTAATAAGGGACCTAAAATGGGTTAAAGTACAAGACCAATTCAAATTCGACGTGGTGATATTTATGTATAAGGTATTTCAAAGTGTCATACCTTAATGGGCAATGCAGGTATTGCGTACGCACTGCAGTGGAAAGAAACACTCAACAATAAAAAATTCTCTTGATTCCAATAACAAGAACAAAAATAGCAGACAAAGTACTGTTTGTCAGGGGTCCCAAGTGATGAAACAGTCTGCCAGAGGGCACAAATGAAGCAGAAATAGCACAGATAAAAAAAAAGAAGAAGCTGAGAGATTGTGTCTTGGAGGCATTGAATTTAACTACGTTTTGAGTGCCCCACTCGGATACTCTCTGCAAATCGGAGTTAAGAGTAGAAGAAAGAGTGATACGAGATCGATTACAAGTAGCAGATGAAGGTTGTGAAGAAAAGGCGGAGGAAAAGAGAAGGGTAGAATCATCAGCCAAGGCATGACGAAGAGAGGAAGATGGGGATTGTAGAAGATCATTGATGAAGAAAAGGAACAGAGATGATGAAAGAACAGAGCCCTGTGGAACCCCACTGGTAACAGAGAAAGAGCTAGATGTCGTGTCATCAACAACTACAGATATAAAACGGTCAATAAGAAAACTGGAAATCAGAGAACATAAAGAAGGGGTAAAGCCATAGGCAGGGAGTTTGGCCAACAGAGCCTTTTGCCAGACTCTGTCAAAAGCCTTAGAGATATCAAGGGTGACAACAAGGGATTCCCCATGGTTCCTCAGAGAAGATAACCATACATGAGTAAGATAGGACAGGAGATCGCCAGAGGATTTTACCTTGCGGAAGCCGTACTGGTGATCGGAGATAAGTGAGTTAGATTCAAGGCGTTTCAAGAAGTGAGAATTGAGCAAAGTTTCAAAATCTTTAGTAATAGACGAGATTAGAGCAATAGGTCGGTAGTTAGAAGGAATTGAGCGGTCACCCTTCTTAGGAAAAGGTTTAACTAGAGCATGCTTCCAAGATGAAGGATAGATACTGGTTGACAGAATGAGGCAAAACAGACGGCAAAGCACGGGATCCAGTTCATCTGCAAACTCCTTGGGGTACCTTGCAGGGATTGCATAGGGTTAGAGAGGGGTAAAGACTGAGAAACAGGTATGCTGGAATCGTTGATAGAAGAGTTGGCAGAAAAATGAGAGCCAAAGAAAGTGGCTTTTTCAGTGAGAGAGCAAGCCATAGAACCATCAGAACGAATGAGAGGGGGGAAGCTTTGAGTTACGAAGTTATTGGAAAGGATTTTGGCTAAGAACCAGAAGCATTTGTCAGTGGGAGAGGAGTTAAAGTCATCAACTTTCCTTCTTATAAAGGAAGCCTTAGACCTTCGAATCTGGGCAGTAAAGTGATTCCTAGCTATTATAAAAGCAGAGTGAGTTAAATCGGAAGGAGAGTCTTGGCAAGATCTGTGATCCCGATTCCTAGCCTGGATAGCCATGGAGCAGGCATGGTCAAACCAAGGTCTAGGGGTAGAGAAAGCTTTTGTAGAAGAGGAGATGTATGCTTCCATTCCCGCGGTCACGATCTCGGCAGCTTTTAGAGCTACCTGATAAGGGTTGAGGGACCAAAAGCAGTAGTCATCCCATGGGAAGTCAAAGAGAAAGTTACTCAAATTTTCATGTTTGGTACGCTCATAGTGCTCAAAGGTGGCGCTGAGTAGGAATCATTGGTGGTGGGGGAGTGAAAATGGGAGAGACTTAGATCATAGAGTGATCAGAATTACCAAGAGGGGAAAGTACAGAATCAGTGTAGTTTGAAGGGTTAGTAGTAAAAAATAGGTCCAGCGTGTTTGCAACATGTTCGTGACGATCAGGAACGCGAGTAGGATGTTTGATAATTTGCTCTAGATCGTGAGTAATAGAGAAAGCAAGGGCCTCGCTTCCTCCCACATCTGTGTGAGAAGAATGAAGCCACTCACTGTGGTGTACATTGAAGTCTCCAATGTAGAGGAAGAAGTGTGGTCCAATTCCCATAGTTGATAGAAGAAACTTGAGAATCATGTTTTCTACATAAAAATTAAATTGCTGTTGCAGGCTTCACTACTGATGGCCATATCTCAAGGCTTCAATATTTACAAATATTATGTGTGTCTCTGATGTGTAGTCACAGTGGCTCAGGCGGTAGCGTCCGTGACTTTGAGGCGTCAGGTCGAGGGTTTGCGCCCCGCCACGGTCTGAGGTTAGCAAGGGCATGAACTCATAGTAATGATTACATTTGCCAAAACAAGTCCTTCGCAAGAAGGGAACCGTCCTAGCCCTTGGTAGAAAAGGGAGTCCGTGAAGTTAAACAAGTGTGTCTCTGATGTGAATAGTCTCGGTAATTTAATATTTACGTCACTACCTAAACATTTCTCTTTGAGTTGCATTGAGACAATTTAATACAACTGAAAAGAAAAACTTGAGTTGAAAAACTTTCCTGATGTCTTTATCTCAGGGGTAATAGAGATAAATGTTGGGTTTGGGAGTTATCTATTAATGAAAATAAATAAAATATGAGTATTAGTGTACAAATGTATTTTAGAGATCCGTTACACTTATTTACTAGAGGCCCTCCAGGAAAAGATCCTCAGAAGCCTTTCAAAAACTTGTACACTTTAAATAGTTTTTCTTATTAATTTCTGGACGATGCATAGGAAAACAGTCCCCATTTTTTTTTTTACTGATTACGTTCCCTTTTAGGTATCAATCGTTAACTAATTATGCCTGTCTAATGCACCTCACATATGCCTATGCTTGCTCAGCAATGATTCCCTTCGAGGCGGCATTATGATATTGCTTCTTACCATATAATATTCACTTGGTGCCTGTGAAAGTTAATTGCGATGCTTTAAATGCTTTTTCCCATGTTTTGTTAATTTCATTTTTGTTACAGAAGACTCAGTTTTACTTTTCAGAGCTGACCAGTTGAGAATTTAGAAGACTTAATTTTACAACAGTGAAATATGAACGATTAAGAAGTAGATGATTTAATCATGCATTCCCATAATCTTAGAGCAGGGATTACAAATCTTTTTCTCTCCAAGTACCCTTTCGGTTATTCTTTATGTCAGCTATGCACCACCTTCCCTTTGTGATAAGTGGAAAAAACAACCAGAAACCTTTCCCTTGTGTAAATATATAAATACTTAAGTGAATTAACTACATGGCCGTCCAGCCATAACCAGTAATATAGTAAGCATAAGCAATTTTATTAAGTATCTCTGGGAAACGCGCATCCCAGGTTGATAACCCCTGTTTTAGAGGTATGCCTGCTTAGACTTTAATCAAACATGGAATTAGCATCTTCACTAAAGTACTTTGTATATATATATCATTTTTTTAGTTTAGCAAATGCACAGTCTTATTATTAATATTTAGAAACTGCAAAAAGGTTGTTACCTATTGGTGATTACTAAATATTTTCTAGTTTATTGAGTTATACTAGTAATAGAATAGTGCAGTTGCATGGGTTCCTGCTTAGTTAGGTAGTGTTTCAGGTGCTCGTAATTTACTGTTATTAAGATTTCTTGTATCTCTGAATTTCTGAGTCAAATGTACATTCTAAATGAATACATTCATCTCGCTAGAACCAGAGATAAGTAAGAAAGACATTGCAAAGGAAGAACGAAATAGAAATTTTGGGGGCAGAATAACAAGCAGAAGCTATAGAAGCATAAGAAAAAGTAGAAGCAATAGAAGCATAAGAAAAAGCTGAAGCAATAGAAGCATAAGAAGAACCAGAAGCAAAGGAGGCCAATGAAGAAGCAGATACACATTCTAGTTTTCCACTCAGTCCTGCAGTGATTTAGTGGCGTTAAGAGCTAAAGAGTTCAAACACATCTCGCTTCTCATCGAGGATTTGGAAGAGTTGTGAGTGATATTAAAGTTTTATAACTGTGTCTCAGTCAGGGTAAATAGTGAGTATCCAAGAATCAATGACAGCGCATGGCTGACTGAAGTGCAACTGGAAGTTTCACAAGGAGAATAAGCAAAGCACTTACCGGTTTCAAAGTTCTCGGCCTAAAAGATAAATAAAAATTACGCTTCACTGACTCCAATCGAAGAATAAAGGCAAAATGTAAACTCAATATTGACATTCAATTACTTTTTCTTTTGTCCTTCCTTGGTAGACTATCTCTCTCTGCACATACCAAAATATACATTATATACTTTACTGTACAGGGTATATATTGCCTATCCTCTAAAATCAAATACAATGATAAAACAACTTTAGCGACACAAAAAAGAGGGAAAAATTGAAGACAAAGTTAGTTCTACTCAGATGCGATGATAAGGGAACTAGACCAAATACCCAAGATAAGCAGTTTCATTATTACAAGAGAGTTTAGGGGACAGAGCTTAAGGAGCTATGCCCTCCCCTCCCCTGGAACTCTCCTGTAATAAATATAATATTATTTCCTTTGAAAATCTAAGAGAGAAGAGCCATGGATTATTATTTGATGTAATTAATATGTACTATAAAAGGTAGAAAAGAGTTGCACTTTTAAACCAAGGGAAGCGAATACAATATTGGTAAAGCTTCTCTGCTTGTGTGCAGAGGGGGGGTGGGAGGCTAAGTTTATTATGTAGTTTTTCACGCTATATATTTCATATTTAAACGATGCACACACACACACACAAATAAGCGCACACATACACACGCACACACACATTGCTTGCAAATATGAATTATATCAGTCGTTCATATTTTTACAGCAACACCTAATCAAATAAGCTGACTTAATAAGCATAGTAAGATAATAAGTATTAAATATTTTCCGTTAACTAATTCTGAAAACAGAGAAACTAAGTGAAAACTTCACATGAAAAATATTTTCCATTAAATTATTTTCCTGTGAAATAGATGACTATCATATTAGGAAGAATAGTTCTTAATCTGTAATGCTAAAAGTGCCACTCGGATGAAAATAAATGGCCTAAATAGATAATAAATGATTAAATGCTTAAAGAGATCCTCTTTGTTAATTAATAGAAAAAGAGATTATGATAATTAAGATGGTTGTAATGGGAGAGTGAGAGAAGAAAGATTTAAAGATAAGGGAAGCTGTAGTAATTAATTATGCAAATTCTAACATTAGGAAATTCATTTCAATTTCAATAATCGTTGAATCATTTTAGAAGTTTAAATTAAAGTTAGAGTCATAATATTTCTATTTTCTACCTTTGTGAGGATTGAATTCCATTCTTCGGCACTTCTGTATATTATTATTAACATTTTCTAAAATTGTGGATATAGTTCATATATTCGCAAGAGCTAGAAAGACTACATTTGAATTAATTTGATTTAAAAATCGGGAAACCATTATATGAAATAAAAAAAAGAAGCAATTGTTTTGGATAAAGAAAATATTTTTTTTTTCTCACAAGTTATGGTAAACAAAGATTAATCAATATGTAGCTTGACATGTAAAAAACATTGAAAACTTTTTGCTTTTATTGATCATATGCTTTTAAAAAAGTACTCCTTAAGATCTTAGGGCATTCTTTGCTCCAATAATCAATAATAAGGATTGGCTTTTGACAGCCATATCAAACAAAGAAAATAAAGATATTTAAGCAACAAGCATGTCAAATGCCACAGATCACAGGTTTTATATATATATATATATATATATATATATATATATATATATATATATATATATATATATATATATATATATATATATATATATATATATATATATATATATATATATATATTATATATATATATATATATATATATATATATATATATATATATATATATATATATATATATATAGTTATATATATATATATATATAATTACTTGACTTAGTAATTATAAGTCCTAGGTTCGAGACCCGGTCGGGATAAAAAAATGATTCATATATATATATATATGTATATATATATATATATATATATATATATATATATATATATATATATATATATATATATATATATATATATATATATATATATATATATATATATATATATATATATATATATATATATATATATATATATATATATATATATATATATATATATATATATATATATATATATATATATATATATATATATATATATATATATATATATATATATATATATATATATATATATATATATATATATATATATATATATATATATATATATATATATATATATATATATATATATATATATATATATATATATATATATATATATATATATATATATATATATATATATATATATATATATATATATATATATATATATATATATATATATATATATATATATATATATATATATATATATATATATATATATATATATATATATATATATATATATATATAAATCATATTTTACCCCAACACGGACTCGAACCTAGGACACATAATTATTGTGGCAAACCGCTACCAAGTACACTATATATATATATATATATATATATATATATATATATATATATATATATATATATATATATATATATATATATATATATATATATATATATATATATATATATATATATATATATATATATATATATATATATATATATATATATATATATATATATATATATATATATATATATATATATATATATATATATATATATATATATATATATATATATATATATATATATATATATATATATATATATATATATATATATATATATATATATATATATATATATATATATATATATATATATATATATATATATATATATATATATATATATATATATATATATATATATATATATATATATATATATATATATATATATATATATATATATATATATATATATATATATATATATATATATATATATATATATATATATATATATATATATATATATATATATATATATATATATATATATATATATATATATATATATATATATATATATATATATATATATATATATATATATATATATATATATATATATATATATATATATATATATATATATATATATATATATATATATATATATATATATATATATATATATATATATATATATATATATATATATATATATATATATATATATATATATATATATATATATATATATATATATATATATATATATATATATATATATATATATATATATATATATATATATATATATATATATATATATATATATATATATATATATATATATATATATATATATATATATATATATATATATATATATATATATATATATATATATATATATATATATATATATATATATATATATATATATATATATATATATATATATATATATATATATATATATATATATATATATATATATATATATATATATATATATATATATATATATATATATATATATATATATATATATATATATATATATATATATATATATATATATATATATATATATATATATATATATATATATATATATATATATATATATATATATATATATATATATATATATATATATATATATATATATATATATATATATATATATATATATATATATATATATATATATATATATATATATATATATATATATATATATATATATATATATATATATATATATATATATATATATATATATATATATATATATATATATATATATATATATATATATATATATATATATATATATATATATATATATATATATATATATATATATATATATATATATATATATATATATATATATATATATATATATATATATATATATATATATATATATATATATATATATATATATATATATATATATATATATATATATATATATATATATATATATATATATATATATATATATATATATATATATATATATATATATATATATATATATATATATATATATATATATATATATATATATATATATATATATATATATATATATATATATATATATATATATATATATGTAGTCGCCGTGGCTCAGTCGGTAGCGTCTCCGACTCTGAGGCGTTAGGTCGAGGGTTCGCGCCCCGTCACGGTCTGAGGTTAGCAAAGGCATGCACTCAGCGTAAGGATTACATCTGCCAAAACAAGTCCTTCGCAAGAAGGCAGCCGTCCTAGCCCTTGGTTGATAAGGGAGTCCGTGACGTAAAACCGGAACATATATATATATATATATATATATATATATATATATATATATATATATATATATATATATATATATATATATATATATATATATATATATATATATATATATATATATATATATATGATATTTTTTTTACCCTGAGTGGGACTTGAACCTAGAACTTATAATTACTAAGTCAAGTCGTTACCAACTACCGCATTATCATGCTCTCTCTCTCTCTCTCTCTCTCTCTCTCTCTCTCTCTCTCTCTCTCTCTCTCTCTCTCTCTCCTCTCTCTCTCTCTCTCTCTCTCTCACTCACTTCACTCACTCACTCACTAACTCATTGGTATTGCAAGACCCTTCCTGATTATTTTTTTGCTAGACAGATTTTTATGATATCTCGGTAGATCGTAGAAGTGAAAGCAACAAAATTATGTTGACGCTAATTCCAGACTTAGAAATCAGAAAATGTGAAGAGAACATTCTAGCTTCTAGTATCGTTTTTTTTTTCAGGAGTGTATGTGAGTGCATGTGTGTGTATGTGTTTGCGTGAGCACACATGTGCATGTGTGTGTATAAGTGTTTACTCTTTTAAAGAGAGGGAACACTCATAAATGTCATGCTCGTCACCTCACAGCAGGCGTTATCGACCACTGACTGTGGCCTGTGCGTTAAAACACTGGAACCTCTACTACATATCATTGCTAAAGTTGTTGGTACCCTGTTTGCTCCGCATGATATAAAGTGCCATTTTGATCGTTTTTTTCACAAATTCCCTTTTCCACTAAGGGCTAGAACGATGCTGTCTCTCGAAGGGTTCTGCTTTAGCAGGCGTAATCATTATCCTAAGTGAATGCCCTTTCTAACTACAGAAAGTGACGGACCGCGAACCCTCGACCTGACGTCTCAAAGTCACGGATAATGTCTCCAACAAAAGGAAATTCAGTTATTAAGTATTTATTTCCTTTATGAAAAGTCACGAACATTGAATAAGAGTTTGGAGAGAGGATTGATGGTTGCTAGCGTGGTAGAGGATCTGTATTTTTACATGAGTTGAAATATCTTATCAATGAAGCCACTCATTAAGACATAAATATTTAAGTGCACGTGCACATAAGTACTTCCTAATATGAACTCATTCTATTTATCATAATTGGATGGGAAACTGGCTGTAGCTTCATTTTCTCCTTGCATTATAAAAATGCAACTTTCATTTAATTCATAGGCTTCATAAACAGATCAGAGAAGAAAAAGAATATTATGTTATTTAAGATACAAAAATTTAACTGTTGTCAATGCCAAAATGCTTTGCAACTAAATAGGTCACTGGCATTATGTGGCGTTACCCTAATATTAAGGGCTTAATTCTATTATTCCACAGAAGTTTTGATTAAAGATTTAGCTGCTCATAAATGCACTACTCACAGTCTTTTATAAGTTTTCCTTAAAAACAAAACTTGAGGTTAAATATATTCATTATTCCTTTCATAAGGACTACATAACTGACAA
>JAXCGZ010011755.1:57500-65000 GCA_037179515.1 Halocaridina rubra
CGATGGTATCCCTGCAAGGTTCCTTAAGGAGTTTGCAGATGAACTGGCTCCCGTGCTTTGCCGTCTTTTTCGCCTCATTCTGTCAACCAGTATTTATCCTTCATCTTGGAAGCATGATCTAGTTCAACCTGTTCCTAAGAAGGGTGACCGCTCTATTCCTTCTAACTACCGACCTATTGCTCTAACCTCCTCTATTGCTAAAGTTTTTGAAACTTTGCTCAATGCTCACTTCTTGAAACGCCTTGAATCTAACTCACTTATCTCCGATAACCAGTACGGCTTCCGCAAGGCAAGATCCACTGGTGATCTCCTGTCCTATCTTATTCATGTATGGTCATCTTCTCTGAGGAACTATGGGGAATCCTTTGTCGTCGCCCTTGATATCTCTAAGGCTTTTGACAGAGTCTGGCACAAGGCTCTGTTGGCCAAACTCCCTGCCTATGGCTTTACCCCTTCTTTCTGTTCTCTGATTTCCAGTTTTCTTACTGACCGTTCTATATCTGTAGTTGTTGATGGCGCGACATCTAGCCCTTTCTCTGTGTCCAGTGGTGTTCCACAGGGCTCTGTTCTTTCACCTACTCTCTTCCTTCTCTTCATCAATGATCTTCTACAGTCCCCATCTTCCTCTCTTCTTCATGCCTTTGCCGATGATTCTACCCTTCACTTTTCCTCTGCCTTTTCTTCACAACCTTCATATGTTACTCGTAATCAATCTCGTATCACTCTTTCTTCTACTCTTAACTCCGATTTGCAGAGAGTATCTGAATGGGGCACTCAAAATTTAGTTAAAATCAATGCCTCCAAGACACAGTTTCTGGCTATCTCTTTATCTTCTTCTCCTCCTGATAACCCTATTGTCTTCGAAACTAATGAAATTTACCCTCTTAACTCTATCAATATATTACGAATCCATATAGCCTCTAACTTGTCTTGGAGGAATCACATAATCCAAATTTCTAAATCTTCATCCAAAAAATTGTGGGTTTTGTTTCGTTTTCGTTATTACTTTTCCTCTTTGCAGTTACTTAAAATTTACAAAGGTCTTATCCGCCCCTGCTTAGAATACTGCTCACACATCTGGGGTGCTTCTTCCTTTACTTATCTTCTTGATAGGGTTGAATCTAAGGCAGTCAGACTCATTAATGATCCTTCTCTTACTTCTAACCTGGATTCTCTCTCTCTTCGCCATAAGGTATCTTCCCTTTCGCTTTTCTATCGCTACTACTTCCATCGCTGCTCTGATGAGTTGACGAGTTGCATCCCTCCTCCACTGCCGAGGCCGCGTAACACTCGCCAAGCGGCCTCATTTCACAGGTACTGTGTGGAGATTTGTAGCTCGCGGATTGGTCGGTGCAGCGACTGCTTCTTCCCATCTACCTCCAGACTCTGGAACTCTCTTCCTCCTTCTGTCTTTCCTAGTTCTTATGACCTTTCATCCTTCAAAAAGCAGATCTATCGTCATCTCAGAGCCTAGTCCTCCATATCTCTGGGTCCTCTTTACTTTGACTGTTTTTTCTGTCTGTCGTTTTTCTTTGTGTGACATTACCTCATCTCTGCCGTGCCCTTAACTTTTTCTTTTCCTTCGTCTTGGTATTTTCTCGTCCCGGGCCTTTGTTGATGAGGGCAGTTTCTGCCTATCCCGGTGTCACACTCTTAAAAAAAAATAAATAAAAAAAATAAAAAAATATATATATATATATATTTCTAGGGAGTCCCCGAGAAATATGCAAGAATCATTCAAGATATGTATGAGAGGGTAGAGGCAAATGTTGATAGCAGTGTGGGCTTGATGATAAGTCTCTCAGTAAATGTTGGCCTGAATCAAGGGTCTGCTTTGAGTCCATATCTATTTGATCTGGTCTTGGATGTAGTAACCCAGGGAATTAGAGATCAGTCAACATGGTGTATGCTCTTTGCAGATGACATTGTACTGTGTAGCAGCAGACGAGAGGTGGTGGAGGAGAAGCTTGAGGAGTGGAGAAGAGTGATGGAGGATAGAGGACTGAGAATCAGCAGGAAGAAGACAGAGTACTAGAGGTTGAGAGATGATGAGGATGGGGAGGTCAATTTGCAGGGGGAGGTCTTGAAAAGAGTTGAAAAGTTCAAGTATTTGGGATCAACAGTAGCAGAGGATGGTGACCTAGAGCCAGAAATAACCCACAGAATACAAGCAGGAGAATAGGGATTAAATTGAGGGGTAAAGTGCATAAGAAAGTTGTGAGACCTGCGATGATGTATGGAGCAGAGACATGGGCAATAAAGAAGACACAAGAGAAAAAACTGGATGTGGCAGAGAGGAGGATGTTGAAATGGATGTGTGGGGTGACAAGAAGCGATAAGATCAGAAACGAGGTAATTAGAGGTACCTCAAAAGTTAGAGAAATATCAGATAAGATACAAGAAACTAGACCAAGATGGTTTGGTCATGTCGTTAGGAGGGATGAACAGTATGTTGGGAGGAGGGTGAGGGAAATGGATATTCAGGGTAGGAGAGGGAGGGGGAGACCAAAGCGTAGGTGGATAGATAGCATCAATGACGACCTGAGGTCTAAAGGTTTGTTGGATGATGAGGTATGGGACAGGCAGATATGGAGAACATTAGCCAGAAACATCGACCCCACATAAAAGTGGGAAAAGATGTAGACGAAGAAGAAGATTGTAATGTGTGTGCATATGAGTACTTCCTAATATGAACTCATTCTATTTATTTTAACTGGAAGGAAAGCGGGTTGTAGATTCCTGATTTTTGGCAATATAGAAATTTTTTTTTTTGGTAATAGTTTTTCAAAAACAGATCAGAGTAGAAAAAATTAATATATGATATAAAATAAAAAAAATAACTGTTGCAAATACCAAATCCTTTATACTAGACATTTGACAGGTCATATGTGACTCAACCTTATCTTTTAACTCCAAACATTCATTATTCCACATAACTACTTACTTCAAGCTTCCTTAAAAAGCATATTTATATATATTCAGCATACCTTTCATTAGGACTACAGAACTAACAAGGCTTACGACTTAGCTGTCTGCATCTCTTTTGAATCCATTTTGATTTGTAAGTCTCCAAAACTTTGGTACAGGAAATTGTTGTCTCATTTTCTGGCTAACTCAGAAAACTTATTATAAACGGGTCTTCTTTGGACTTCCTTTTATAAATCCAATTATAACATCGTATTGAGGAAAAGTATCTTTTAAGCTGAGGAAGTATTCACAACATCATTATATAATGTTACCCCTTCCCATTTCTTCGTACATAAGACTCAGTATACGAAGCTTGCTGTCCAAGATGCCGCTACTTAGAATATGTTGTTATTAATGAGACTTCTAATTCTGAAATGTTTTTGAAACTAAAATGTTTAACTTGTGACATCGAATGTGTTAAGGAAAGAAATATCTGCAACAGAATAGGTATCATTTTTTACTAAAGTTTTACTTATTAAGGGGATAAATTTCGTTATTTTCGAACACAAGAGGGGGATCAGGAGGGGAAGAAAATAAAGAGACAGCCAATAAATGACTTGGAGGCATTAAATTTAACTAAAATTTTTATGTCTTACGCAAGTTTCCTCTGAAAATCAGAGCTAAGTGTAGAAGAAAGATTGATACGAGACTCATTACGAGTACTAAATGGAGGTTGTGAAGAAAAAGGGAGGAAATATGCAGGGCAGAATCATCTGCAAAGGCGTGAAGGAGAGAGGAGGATGAAGACTAAAGCAGATTGTTGATGAAGAGAAGGAACAGAATAGGTGAAAAAACAGAGCACTTTGGAACACCACTGATAGCAGGAAATTGGCTAAATGTTGCACCATCCACAACCATAGACATAAAACGGTCAGAAAGAAAACTGGCAATCAGTGAGCAGAGAGAAGGGGTAAAGCCATGGGCAGGAAGTTTGACCAACACAGCTTTGTGCCAGAATCTGTCAAAAGCCTTAGAGATATCAATGGCGAATACAAAGGCTTTCCCATAGTTCCTCAGAAAAGATGACCATACATGAGTACGATAGGACAGAAACTTGCTGAAGCCGTACTGGTGATCGGAAATAAGTGAGTTAGATTTAAGGCCTTTCAAGAAGTGAGCATAGAACAAAGTTTCGAAAACTTTAGCGATTGATGAGGTTCAGGCAATAGGACAGTAGTTTAAAGGAATAGAGCAGTCACCCTTCCTAGAAACAGGTTGCACTAGAGCATGGTCCCAAGATGAAGAATAGATACTGGTTGACAGAATGGGGCAAAAAAGACATCAAAGCACGGGAGCCACTTTATCTGCAAACTCCTTTCAGAACCTTGTAGGGATACCATCTGGACCAGATGCCTTGTTCTTCTTTAGCAAGCGAAAAAGCTTATGAAATTTGCGTGAAGAAATGTTAAGGGAGGGCATAGGGTTAGAGAGGGTTAAAGAATGAGGGACATTTACGCAAGAATCTTTAAAACAGAAGAATTGGCAGAAAGTTGAGAGCCAAAGAGTGTGGTTTTGTCAATGGTAGAGCAAGCTATAAGGTTGGATTCCTTTTAACCTTCTGTGGTGTGTAGTTGGTAGCACCTTGACTTAGCAATTATAAGTCCTAGGTTCGAGTCCCGGTCGGGGTAAAATATGATTCATGTTTTCACATATGTAATGTGCTTGCTTGATTATTGTATGACCCGAATGAGATTGGGAATTGAATTAAATGCGAAAATGAAGCCACGAGTGAGGTTGGGGAATCTGTAATATGAACATAGTTTCATTCAGATAGAATGCGATCATTCCTAAGTATAGCAGAAATAAGCTATAAGGTTGGATTCCTTTTAACCTTCTGTGGTGTGCAGTTGGTGGTGCCTTGACTTAGAAATTATAAGTCCTAGGTTCGAGTCCCGGTCGGGGTAAAAAATATTTCATGTTTTCACATATGTAATGTGCTTGCTTAATTATTGTAAGACCCGAATGAGATTGGGAATTGAATTAAATGCTAAAATGAAGCCACGAGTGAGGTTGGGGAATCTGTAATATGAACATAGTGGCATTCAGATAGAATGCGTTCATTCCTAAGTATAGCAGATATAAGCTATAAGGTTGGATTCCTTTTAACCTTCTTTGGTGTGTAGTTGGTAGCGCCTTGACTTAGCAATTATAAGTCCTAGGTTCGAGTCCCGGTCGGGGTAAAAAAATGAGTCATATATATATATATATATATATATATATATATATATATATATATATATATATATATATATATATATATATATATATATATATATATATATATATATATATATATATATATATATATATATATATATATATATATATATAATATATATATATATATATATATATATATATATATATATATATATATATATATATATATATATATATATATATATATATATATATATATATATATATATATATATATATATATATATATATATATATATATATATATATATATATATATATATATATATATATATATATATATATATATATATATATATATATATATATATATATATATATATATATATATATATATATATATATATATATATATATATATATATATATATATATATATATATATATATATATATATATATATATATATATATATATATATATATATATATATATATATATATATATATATATATATATATATATATATATATATATATATATATATATATATATATATATATATATATATATATATATATATATATATATATATATATATATATATATATATATATATATATATATATATATATATATATATATATATATATATATATATATATATATATATATATATATATATATATATATATATATATATATATATATATATATATATATATATATATATATATATATATATATATATATATATATATATATATATATATATATATATATATATATATATATATATATATATATATATATATATATATATATATATATATATATATATATATATATATATATATATATATATATATATATATATATATATATATATGAATATAATATATATATATATATATATATATATATATATATATATATATATATATATATATATATATATATATATATATATATATATATATATATTATGGAATTGCATTAAGGTATTTAATTCTTAGACGAATTATGTTCATCCCAGACTCCAAATAAAGGTATTTAGGCTTAATATAGCATAGATTCCATTGTTGGCAAATGGAGAGGACAATACAGGTAATCACTGTGTTGGCAAGTTTCATATCATGTTGATATTATAATTCGATATTTTCTCTCTCTCTCTCTCTCTCTCTCTCTCTCTCTCTCTCTCTCTCTCTCTCTCTCTCTCTCTCTCTCTCTCTCTCTCTCTCTCTCTCTCTCTCTCTCTCTCTCTCTCTCTCTCTCTCTCTCTCTCCTCTCTCTCTCTCTCTCTCTCTCTCTCCTCTCTCTCTCTCTCTCTCTTCTCTCTCTCTCTCTCTCTCTCTCTCTCTCTCTCTCTCTCTCTCTCTCTCTCTCTTTCTTTCTTTCTTTTTTTATCTATCTATCTATCTATCTATCTATCGCAATCATCTGTGTAAAATCCAAGGAAAATATGGTCGTTTTTACATGCTGAAAAAAGATTGATAGTTATTTTTTACACTCTATATAATTTTCCCATCCAAATATTAAAACATATCTTCCTTAAACATAATTCTTGCAACTGAGTCTGGATTTAGATATATTTGCATTATTTATCGTATTTTGATATATATCTAATCTTTTCCCTCTGTTCTTGAGTAAATATTCATGTATATCTATATTTATTCACCATATTTACTTTTTATATATATTTTCCTTTGTGTGTTTATTTAATCTAGATTTTCTTTCTTTTTTCTTTCTTTCTCTCTTGCTTCCTGTCTTTCTTTATGTCTTTCTTTCTTTCTCTCTTTCTTTCTTTCTTTTTTTCTTGTTCAATAATTAATTAATAGATGCATTTATTTATCTATCATTCAATCTATTTCTTTATATACTTAGTTATGTAGTTAGTTAGCTCATTAGTTACCCAGTTAGTTCGCTATTTATTTAGTCAACTACTTATTTCAATATACAAAACTCTTAAATAACATATATAAATATTTAGAAAATTTTTCTAGGCATTATATGCTGTCGTCTATGTAACTTGGTAATTATATCAAGTTCCAAAGATGGCAAAATATACGGCAAGCCTTATGGTAAATCTTTTTCTGGGGAATGAAAAAGGGAGACTTATGGGATCAGTAATGTGCGTACCCTTAGGGAAATTAAAGAACGCATACACTTATAATTTAAGATATTTCATTGTCTAAACGCTGAAAATAGAGTAATAGTAAAGAACAGAGAAACAAATATGTTCCCTTTTTCTTCCTAGCAAATACTTATAATAAACAAAAAATAATTGCTGGATGAATTATAAACAAAAGTTATGTCAGTATTAAAATCTGCCTCTTCAGTTTACCCTCAATCATGAAAAAGAATCTTATTCTT
>JAXCGZ010011756.1:12500-17500 GCA_037179515.1 Halocaridina rubra
ATATATATATATATATATATATATATATATATATATATATATATATATATATATATATATATATATATATATATATATATATATATATATATATATATATATATATATATATATATATATATATATATATATATATATATATATATATATATATATATATATATATATATATATATATATATATATATATATATATATATATATATATATATATATATATATATATATATATATATATATATATATATATATATATATATATATATATATATATATATATATATATATATATATATATATATATATATATATATATATATATATATATATATATATATATATATATATATATATATATATATATATATATATATATATATATATATATATATATATATATATATATATATATATATATATATATATATATATATATATATATATATATATATATATATATATATATATATATATATATATATATATATATATATATATATATATATATATATATATATATATATATATATATATATATATATATATATATATATATATATATATATATATATATATATATATATATATATATATATATATATATATATATATATATATATATATATATATATATATATATATATATATATATATATATATATATATATATATATATATATATATATATATATATATATATATATATATATATATATATATATATATATATATATATATATATATATATATATATATATATATATATATATATATATATATATATATATATATATATATATATATATATATATATATATATATATATATATATATATATATATATATATATATATATATATATATATATATATATATATATATATATATATATATATATATATATATATATATATATATATATATATATATATATATATATATATATATATATATATATATATATATATATATATATATATATATATATATATATATATATATATATATATATATATACTGTAATCCCTCACTATATCGTGGGTCACCTATCGAGAATTCAGTGCATCGCGGTTTTTTTGGTAAGTTTTTTTTTCTGGGTATGTGCGAAAATATTAAAAAAATAAAGATTTTCAGTATTTTCATTATTTTATTGAAAACAAAAAAAATTCATTATTTTATTGATACAAAACATGAATTTCCAAGCCTAAGAATAATAAAACAGTAAGAAATAGTCAAAAAACAAATTTCAACATGTAACTGCGCCATAGAAAGCATGATACCGGTATCAGCATCTCGGAAAACCCAAAGGGTCACACCTATGTGATCTAGCATATATTACAATTTCCAGTAGCTTCATTATTTTATTAATAATAAAATTTATTTCTTAGCCTAAGAATGATAAAACAGTAATAACCATAAATAATCGCAGGCCAAAGGCCATATATGCAGGACTGTGTCTGCAGCCTATGCACTGTACAGTACATAGGCTAAAGACACTTATATAACACATTAAACAAACTGTACAGTATTAATGAATATTAATACAGTAATAATAATGAAATAATATATTACAATATAGTAATACATACATTGATATATGGGTATTTATTAGCTAGGTTTTTGTTTGTAACTCGGTAGTTCGTAAGTAAGGGAGCTTATGTAAATAAAAAGGAGGAAGTCCCCTGAGAAAAGGAATGTCAAAGCATACACATTCACCTGAAGCTAATATGCCACGCTCACTACTCTAACCTCTTTGGGGAATAAGGGTTGCCACAATTTCCACCCACCAGCCTACCTAGGTCATCTACTTATTAAGAGGGCATGGATCTTGTGCTGTAAGGCAAAAGATATTAAAATACTTAAATATAATAAACACAACTTACTTTAACCATAACTTATTATTTGAGTAACACTATGTACACTGGCAAAGAGATAAGCAACATGGGGTATTATGGATTATGCCGCAAGGGTATTCGTGGCCAGCTCTATAAAATCAGATCAGTCTTTTCTCTTTCTGCCCACTGCTCAGCCAAAGAAGCTTTGTCTATGATCGTTTTTGCAAGAAGAGCAGCCTAAATGAGGAAATCAACATAATCAAACATCACTCCAAAATCTCCAATCAAATGCATTATGACAACAGAAGATAGATTAAAAATAATAATTTAATTAACTACAAAATTCTTTATACCAAGCACTGGCACTTCCCGCAATGCTGCTCAATTTCAAATTACATTGACCGTCTTTTTCCTGGAGTTAATCAACTTGTTGAGAGGAGGGATATGTAAAATGCAATAAGAACTTCTTCCTCATCTTTAACTCATCCGAGTAGCAATCTAGCTGCCAATCAAGACAAAAAAAGCCATACAAAACTAAAAAATATTTTAAAATTTTACTTATTATAAATGTATTCTTAGCTGATACTGGGGTGGGGAGCCAATGCTAAATATAGGAAGGCACAAAGGCTCCAATCATAAGCTTCCCATTGTCTCTAATTTCAGAATTACATTGGGTAGTAAAAAAGATAAAAATTGATATTTCTTCCAACCCATACCTCTATATCACGTTTTAAGCATCACCAGGTATATGAAGGGAGGCCTTTTCTTCAGCACCACAATACTTGTCTGAAGAGAAATCGCTGTGACGTTGCAGGTCTCCTACAGGGTGTTCTTAGTCAAGATCGGCCCGAGGGTAGGACGAAAAAGCCAGGCTGGAGGGATTTGGAAGATGCATCGATCGTTTCCTCTTTGTCTTGCCTATCTTAGAAAGAAGATAATATGTGGTAGTGTACGAACCTGGGCCTGCAGTGAAGACGGCGGGGGAGTGAAAAGGCGAGGTCAACTTGGAAACAGTTTTATAATGCCTAGCAAAAATTTCATGAGCAAGGGAGGGAAACACAAGTCTTTTTAAAACATATTAATAACACCTTTAAAAGCCACGTAAACGAATTGATGAGATCCCCAGAAAGAATCCCCATACATGTCCTAGCTTCAGGAAGAGAGAAAGGAAGGGTATGGAAAATCCCTTATTAGTTGTTGAAAAAACAACCCATGTATTAGAACTGAGAAAACGGGAAAGAAAAGGTCCCCACCGTCTTTGACCACTGTGCTAAAAGACCATCTCTTTTTTATTTTACTAGCTTTAAGATAATTTTAAGCGAAAACTCAGAGACTCCTTTAAATATAGTTTTTGAATAAGTGCCATTGATAAATTGTATGATTTGCACCAATAGTAATAAGTTGATTTTCTGCCTAAATAATATAATTGTTTTGCTTTAGCATTATCATTGTTTGAATCATGATTTAATCTTTGTGTTCATTAAGTTCTCATATCAGTTTGTCTTTGAATAGGAATTGCATATTGAAATGATGAATGTTTTTTGACTTTTCACATCGTAACAAATATTTTGTTTCAAGAGTAGTTTTTTAAGGCCTAATTTTAAGACAAATCAATGCCCCATAGTAACGATAGGAGTAGAAATTATAAGATGAGGTTGCTTATAGAAATTACAATTTATGTTATTGTCTATCGCATTTTAAATGTTCGTACATGCTAATGTTCTACATGATTCTTATTTTTACTGTAACTAACCAACTTTTGTAAATCTTTTGAAAAAGGAGAGAAGTAGACAAAGTAATGTTATGATCTAAACAAACTTGTGATCTTAATTAATGTTTGATAATGATTAGTTACACACTGAAATCCTAATTATTAAGGTTATTTTTATTTTTTAAATATAGGAATATGTTTGTACTAAAGATTGTTTAGAGTTCATAGAAAGAGGAATTCTTAGATAATAGCTTAAATAATTCGGCCACATTTTTATTGTAAACTAATGTTACCTAGAATATATCCAAGAGCTCTCAAAAGATAGCCCATGTTTCGACTGAAATAAAAGATATTTCAGTTTTGGTTGGGAGGGATGTCAGCATGACTGAAGTCTTGCTGAAGCCAGAATCTGAAACTGTAACAAGTCGTGAAGAGAAACGTGAGAGGCTAGAGGTCAAGGGTGAAATAGAATACTCTCCCAGTTGTTTATCTGGGTACGGTCAATGGATCCAGGGGGCTTAGCACCTGGCTGGATCCATAGGGCTTAGCACCTGGCTGAACCCAGGTGCTTTAGCATAGGGCTTAGCCACACGGCGTCAAGTGCCTCAAGAGTATGGGAAAGACCCAGAATTCAGCCCTGCCCAAAACCACAAGTAACCCTATATGCCCTAGAGGGATACCCAATAGCCACGCACTGACCTAGAACTCTTCCGTTCCATAGCCCATCCCCCAAGAGGAGGGACCTCAATTTGAACCTGAAGGCAATTGGCAGAAGTAGATTTAGCGACTCGCCCTGCCCTTTGGGGTATTTCAAGCATCCCCATGGCAGCCAGAGAAAGAGTCAGAGAACGACAGTCAGCCAGAATAGTACCAGGGGCACGAATAGATCTTAGATTGTGATAGTCATAGGTGAGGGGCATTGAGGCGTCGAAGATGGTGTACTTAAGAATAAATTAAGATAAAGGAACCACCGCTTGTCCATTCTTACCTTGCACCCGTCTGGTACTAATATTAACGTAGTGAGAAGAATTCATTACGACAACTGGTGACACGCGGTGGAATGGTAACCAACTTCACGACAACTGGTGACACGCGGTGGGATGGTAATCAACTTCACGACAACTGGTGACACGCGGTGGGATGGTAATCAACTTCACAACATATATATATATATATATATATATATATATATATATATATATATATATATATATATATATATATATATATATATATATATATATATATATATATATATATATATATATATATATATATATATATATATATATATATATATGTATGTATGTATGTATGTATGTATGTATGTATGTATGTATGTATGTATGTATGTATGTATGTATGTATGTATGTATGTATGTATGTATGTATGTATGTATGTATGTATGTATGTATGTATGTATGTATGTATGTATGTATGTATGTATGTATGT
>JAXCGZ010011756.1:20000-45000 GCA_037179515.1 Halocaridina rubra
TATTTAACAAATAAATTTAACCTTAATCATTAGGATTTCAGTGTAACTAATCATTATCAAACACTAATTAAGATCACAAGTTAGTTTAGATCATGACGTTACTGTGTCTACTTCTCTCCTTTTTCAAAAGATTTACAAAAGTTGGTTAGCTACAGTAAAAAGATAAATCATGTAGAACATTAGTATGTACGAACATTTAAAATGCGATAGACAATAACATAAATGGTAACTTCCTATCGTTACTATGGGGCATTGATTTGTCTTAAAATTAGGCCTTAAAAAACTACTCCTGAAACAAAATATTGGTTACGATGTGAAAAGTCAGAAAACATTCATCATTCCAATGTGCAATTCCTATTCGGAGACAAACTGATATGAGAACTTAATGAACACAAAGATTAAATCATGATTCAAACAATGATAATGATAAAGCAAAACACTAATATTATTTAAGCAGAAGACAACTTATTACTATCGGTGCAAATCATACAATTCATCAAAGGCACTTATTCAAAAACTATCTTTAAAGGAGCCTCTGAGTTGTCGCTTAAAATTATCTTAAAACTAGGTAAAACAAATAATAAAAGGGGACCTTTTCTTTCCCACTTTTTTCTTTCAGTTCTAAAACGTGGGTTGTTCTTTCCAACAACCAATAAGGGATTTTTAAATACCCTTCTTTCTCTCTTCACTAATTTTTGGACATGTATAGGGATTTTTGTCTTTCTGTCTGTTTGAATCCCATCAATGCGTGTACGTGGCTTTTTTAGAGTGTTTTTATTTTTTTTTATATTAAAGACTTTTGTTTTCTCTTTCCCTTGCTCATGAAATTCTTGCTAGGCGTGATTCCACAGTTTCTCTCTCTTCGTTTTTTCACTCCCCCGCCGTCTTCGCTGCAGGCCCAGGTTCATACACTACCATAAATTATCTTCTTTCTAAGATAGGCAAGACAAAGAGGAAGCGATCGATGCACCTTTCAAATCCCTCCAGCCTGGCTTTTTCGTCCTACCCTCGGCCGATCTTGACTAAGAACACCCTGTAGGAGACCTGCAACATCAGCGCGATTTCTCTTCAGTACTTCGAAGCAGACCTCGGGATGAAAATTTGAACCTATGTCACTACTACAGTTGTAAGAAAGGTTCCCTATGACTTCAGGGTACCAACAATGACCATACGTTGGTAATCGAGGCTATACTTTGCCTTCCTTGCAACTGCAAGTGATTGCAATCTCTATTCAATGGGCAACAGGGACTTGTTTGAGAGGACAAAATCTAAAGACTTTTAGAACTTGCAGGTCGGGGCAGCCTAGAAATAGGGTGGTGATGGAAGGTATGTGTCTACACAACTAGATTATTATTCCAAGATACTTAGGACTTAGAAACTGCTACATAGCATTACTTTACTATAGACATCAAAAATAACAATCATTAAATGCTGAGAAGAGCCACTAAAGAAATATTCGTAATATCGGTGGCTACAATAACATCAAGTATGAATCCAGATAAAAGATACAAATCATCAGGTTACTGCTGATTGCATTTCAAGAATAATGGTTAGCAACTGGGCATTGAGAGATAGCAACAATAACAGTCAACATAATAATATTACTAATAATCATGATCAAAAAATAAGAATAATAAAAAATAAAATAAAAATACTAAATCAAGAATATCAATATATATACAATGGAAACTGGCATTCAGAAGTAAGAACAGAGTTCTATACTTATATTTCATAGTAATGCTCATTCTAACACAGTCTCTTTTACTATGCAAATTCCTGCTGTCATAATCTATGTATATATATAGAGCATAAGTGGCAACATGCTGGCTCCACAATTTGTCAATGGGAGTTCTATCTATTCTCTAAACAGTTGCGACATGTGGCAAAAACATTTATGCAAATGGCGGTACTACCGATGTCTTATCAGTATTTATGCAATAACAGCATGCAACAATCTATCGACTGCAATAAAATGTAGGCACAATTATCGTCTAGCTTCGCTGGAAAAAAAAACAAAAAAAGAATCAATGACGGCAACATTCTTGTAGTATCGGAAGGAGCCTCTGTCAGTCTCAGAGTCGAGTGAAAGGTAAGAGAGAGAGAGAGAGAGAGAGAGAGAGAGAGAGAGAGAGAGAGAGAGAGAGAGAGAGAGAGAGGGGGGAGACGGGGCGACCTTGAAATACGTTGCGGTATCCACCCACGTGTCAGAGGAGACGGGCCTCCTTCCTTTAAATATACTGAAAATAAAAAATTATTGCAGAGTATCTCTAATAATAAAATAATAAATAAACAAATAAAAGTGAACAAACGTCAGCAACGACTATCGATAGAGTTTTACATTTATTGTCAGAGGGCTACCCTTATTCCCCATTAACAAAAACAAAAGCAAAAAGAACTTAGTGTACAACTGCAGAACTGTCGAAGCATAAATCCATTCCTTTCTGTTTAATATTGCTGGGTTCATCCAGTGAGGACGTGCTTCCAGTAGCTCTAGTCTTGACCATTCTAGTACAATGGAGAGTGGTGGTGTTCTTTGTGCTGGTGGTGTTAGTGGTAGTGGTGTTGGTGGTGGTGTCGTTGTTGGTGCTGTTTGTGGCTGTGCTGGGGATTTGTCCTCGTCTGACGCAAGCAAACTCATTTTTAATTTAAGAAATGAGTTGGCCGCAGTCAGGCAGGAGGTCAGATCCTTAGCTGAGGAGAACAGGGATCTGAGAGGTAAAGTAGAGGTGTTAACCAGGAAGGGACAATTGAATAATGAAGACGACTGGAAAGTTGTGAATAAGGGTTCAACGAAGATGGTTCTTAAGAAAAATGATACTTTTAGACTACAGGTTGCTAATTCATTTAGTTCACTTAGAGATGAATGTGACAGTGGCGGCAGTAATTCTTCAGGAACCATAGAGTCAGATAGGTGTACTAGCGATCGTAAAAATGGAAGTGGGAAAAGCTCTCAGGTCAAGTGCCTAGGTAAGTCTCCCAAGGTCGGAGTAACCCATCCTCCGGATAAATCTCGTTCTTTGGTAATTGTAGGGGATTCACTATGCAGATATGTAGACAGGAAACTCAGGCATAGAGTTAGAGGAAAATATTTTTTCCCTTGAGCAGGTATGAAGAAGGTGGGTGAGTCAATAAATAGCTGGATTGAGAAAAAAGATGTTGTTTGTTTGATAGCTGGGGGAAATGACGTGCAGGATGGTAGAAGTGAAGAGCTGATTAGGTTGTATAGACAAGCCCTGGATAAGATCAGGAAAAGGGGTGCAGTTCCTGTGATGTGTGGTATTCTCCCTAGGCTTAGCCAAAGTTCAGAGTGGTGGTCTCGAGCTATAGGAGTAAATGCTAGGATGAAAGTCTTCTGTCGGGAGAATAATATAGGTTTTATAGACGGGTGGGATCACTTCACTAGTCTTAAGCATATGTATGCAAGGGATGGAGTGCATCTTTCTAATTCAGGTGTCTCGGTATTGGCTGGTATGATAGACAGAGAGGTAGGGGGGTTTTGTTAGACACAAATAATGAAATGAATAATACTTGTGCAGAGAAATTAGTTATCAAGGATTCAGTAAATAGTGGGTCAAATAACTGGGAGTCTAAGGATAAGAACCATTTGTTACATAGAACAAATATTAACAAAAAGAATAGCCACAAGAAGGGTAAAGCTAGAGACAGTTTAAAAGTATATTATACAAATAGCCGTAGTTTAGGTAACAAGATAGAAGAACTGAGAGCCATAGTATGTAGTGAGAGACCGGATATAATATGCATTAGTGAAAGTTGGATTAATTTAAAAAGCAAACACCTTAAAGCTGAGTACATAATTACAGGATATAAACTTTATAATGCTGATCGTGGTGCAGATAGAAGAGGGGGAGGGGTAATTATGCATATTAAAGATAGCCTCAGAAGCTGCATTAAGTCTGGAATTAAGACAAATCTAAATTCAGAAACCTTATGGGTTGAAATTAAAAATAATATAGAAAGTCTAGTTGTAGGAGTAGTCTACAGACCACCTGACCTAGACGATATGGAGTCGCAAGTTATATACGATGAAATTTCTAAAGTGAGCAGGTCAAATAGAGTTTGCATTGTAGGCGATTTTAATTTGTGACATATTAACTGGGAAACCATAACAGGTGATAGTAGCTCTAAGGAGTTTTTGGAAGAAGTAGAAGACAATTTCCTTTCTCAGCATGTACTTGAAGCAACACGGGGGATGAATACACTAGATTTAGTTCTTAGTAATAGAGAGAATATGGTTACAAATTTAGAAGATGGTGAAAAATTGGCAACAGTGACCATGATTCCATTAGATTTAACATAATTTTCAAGGAAACTATAAAGGAAAATAAGAATATTGTTCCAAACTTTAGAGCAGGAGATTTTGAGGGCTTAAAAACTAAATTATCTAATGAGGTATGGGAAGGGATTTCTGGGGTACAGATGTGGGTAGTTAATCCAGCAGGTCAGGTCGCAGGTAGCGGATTACCCCAAAATTTGAGTACCACATGCCAAGGATTATCACAAGATAAGATCAATACATTAAATTCTCTCACAGGAAAGAACAGCAGTCCGTCAGTTGATATAAATTTGGCTGAGGAATATAACAATTTTGTCATGACTCTTAAGAATAGTCAGAGAGACTATATTCCCATGAAACATTGCAGATCAAGAAAAAATGACCCTAAATGGATGAACAATAGAATAAAGAATCTTATAGGTATTAAAAGAGGAATATACAGGAAACTAAAAAGAGGTGAAGAGCAGGTGAGGTAGCAATATATACAGTTAAACAGGGAAGTTAAAAAGATAGTTAGAGAGTCGAAAAGAAAATACGAAGTTAGAATAGCAGGAGAAGCTAAAGAAAATCCTAAAGGGTTTTATCAACATTATCAAACAAAATTTAAGGAAAAAGTCGGACCAATTGAAGTAGCCAATGGCCATATCACAGATGACGATAAACATAAGAACATAAGAACATAAGAATAGAGGACACTGCAACATGCCTACTGGCACACACGAGGCAGCTCCATTTTTGAATTGTATTTTCAGCATGTCTAACCTATTCTATTCTACTCTACTTATTTATTCTATTTTTCTTTTTATGATTTTTCTAATAAGCACTGACCTATTCATACCCACCCTACCTCTGTCATATGTCTATCTAATCTACATTTGAAGGTGTCTAAGGTATTGGCATTTACTATCATACTAGGAAGCTTGTTCCATGCATCAGCTACTCTATTACCAAACCAATTTTTACCAATTTCCCTTCTGAACCTAAATTTATCAAGCTTAAATCCATTATTACGAGTTCTGGTTTGATCATGAATTTTTAAAACTTTATTAATATCTCCCTTGTTAATCCCTTTAAACCATTTATACACTTCAATCATATCCCCCCTAACTCTTCGCCTCTCTAGAGAATGTAAATTAAGTTTTTTTAATCTGTCCTCATATGGTAGATTTCTGATATTGTGTATCATCTTGGTCATTCTTCGCTGTATTCTCTCCAAGGATTCAATTTCCATTCTATAATAGGGTGACCAGAATTGCACAGCATAATCTAAGTGGGGCCTAACTAATGCAAGATAGAGCTGCAAAATAACTTTTTCCGTCCTATTGCTGACGCTTCTTGAGATAAATCCTAAAATTCTGTTTGCTTTATTTCTGACTGCTGTGCATTGCTCTCTTGGCTTAAGACTACTACTCACAAGAACTCCCAAATCCCTTTCACACTGAGAACTCATGATTTCATGGTTATTTAGCTTATAACTAGTATTGTCTTTTATAGTACCCATTTTAACTACTTTACATTTTTCAACATTAAATTCCATTTGCCATTTGTCCGACCATTCAGATAATCTATTTAGATCTTCCTGTAAAGCATGAATGTCTTCTTTTCCATTTATAGTTCTACCTATTTTAGTGTCGTCTGCGAATTTACTTAGGTTACTACTGATATCCGAATCCAGATCATGTAGATATACAATGAATAATAGGGGACCCAGTACCGAGCCTTGTGGTACCCCGCTAGTAACCGAGCCCCACTCTGATTTCTCTCCATTTATGCAAACCCTCTGTTTTCTGTCTTTTAACCATTGTTTGATCCATCTGAGAACAGCTCCTCCTATACCATGAGCTTCCAGCTTTTTAACTAATCTTTTGTGAGGAACTCTATCAAAAGCTTTGCTAAAATCTAGATATATTGTATCATATTCTTTGCCACAATCTACTGCCTCGTAAACTTCTGAATAAAAAGACAGTAAGTTTGTAAGGCACGAAAAACCGTTAAGAAACCCGTGTTGTGAAAGTTTTATCAGTCTGTGTAATTCTAGATGTGCCCTTATTTTATTTGCAATTATGGATTCTAGAATCTTACCCACTGTTGACATTAAACTTACCGGCCTATAATTATTCTTTTTAACACGTTCTCCTTTTTTAAATATTGGTACCACATCTGCCAATTTCCACTCCATGGGTACTGATCCTAATTTTATTGAATTATTAAATAATGCAGTTAGAGGACAACTAAGCTCTTCCTTGCATTCCTTTAATATTCTAGCATATATTCCATCAGGTCCTGGAGATTTATGAGCCTTTAATTTATCTATTTCTTTTATTACCTCCTCTCTCGTAATATTTATTGAACTAAGTATATTATCGGGACTGTCTCTGTAAATGCAGTCTACTTCCGGAATATTTTCCAAGTTTTCATTTGCAAATACAGATAAGAAATAATCATTTAAACATGTACACATCACTTTATCGTCATCAGTGATATGGCCATTGGCTACTTCAATTGGTCCGACTTTTTCCTTAAATTTTGTTTGATAATGTTGATAAAACCCTTTAGGATTTTCTTTAGCTTCTCCTGCTATTCTAACTTCGTATTTTCTTTTCGACTCTCTAACTATCTTTTTAACTTCCCTGTTTAACTGTATATATTGCTGCCTCACCTGCTCTTCACCTCTTTTTAGTTTCCTGTATATTCCTCTTTTAATACCTATAAGATTCTTTATTCTATTGTTCATCCATTTAGTGTCATTTTTTCTTGATCTGCAATGTTTCATGGGAATATAGTCTCTCTGACTATTCTTAAGAGTCATGACAAAATTGTTATATTCCTCATCCAAATTTATATTAACTGGCGGGCTGCTGTTCTTTCCTGTGAGAGAATTTAATGTATTGATCTTATCTTGTGATAATCCTTGGCATGTGGTACTCAAATTTTGGGGTAATCCGCTACCTGCGACCTGACCTGCTGGATTAACTACCCACATCTGTACCCCAGAAATCCCTTCCCATACCTCATTAGATAATTTAGTTTTTAAGCCCTCAAAATCTCCTGCTCTAAAGTTTGGAACAATATTCTTATTTTCCTTTATAGTTTCCTTGAAAATTATGTTAAACCTAATGGAATCATGGTCACTGTTGCCCAATTTTTCACCAACTTCTAGATTTGTAACCATATTCTCTCTATTACTAAGAACTAAATCTAGTGTATTCACCCCCCGTGTTGCTTCATGTACATGCTGAGAAAGGAAATTGCCTTTTACTACTTCCAAAAACTCCTTAGAGCTACTATCACCTGTTATGGTTTCCCAGTTAATATGTCTAAAATTAAAGTCGCCTACAATGCAAACTCTATTTGACCTGCTCACTTTAGAAATTTCATCGTATATAACTTGCGACTCTATATTATCTAGATCAGGTGGTCTGTAGACTACTCCTACAACTAGACTTTCTATATTATTTTTAATTTCAACCCATAAGGTTTCTGAATTTAGATTTGTCTTAATTCCAGACTTAATGCAGCTTCTGAGGCTATCTTTAATATACATAATTACCCCTCCCCCTTTTTTATCTGCACTACGATCAGCATTATAAAGTTTATATCCTGTAATTATGTACTCAGCTTTAAGGTGTTTGCTTTCTAAATTAATCCAACTTTCACTAATGCATATTATATCCGGTCTCTCACTACATACTATGGCTCTCAGTTCTTCTATCTTGTTACCTAAACTACGGCTATTTGTATAATATACTTTTAAACTTTCTCTAGCTTCACCCATCTTGTGGCTATTCTTTTTGTTAATATTTGTTCTATGTAACAAATGGTTCTTATCCTTAGACTCCCAGTTATTTGACCCACTATTTACTGAACCCTTACTGACTAATTTCTCTGCACAAGTATTAATCATTTCATTATTTGTGTCTAACAAAACCCCCCTACCTCTCTGTCTATCATACCAGCCAATACCGTGACACCTGAATTAGAAAGATGCACTCCATCCCTTGCATACATATGCTTACGACTAGCGAAGTGATCCCACCCGTCTATAAAACCTATATTATTCTCCCAACAGAAGACTTTCATCCTAGCATTTACTCCTATAGCTCGAGACCACCACTCTGAACTTTGGCTAAGCCTAGGGAGAATACCACACATCACAGGAGCTGCACCTCTTTTCCTAATCTTATCCAGGGCTTGTCTATACAACCTAATCAGCTCTTCACTTCTACCATCCTGCACGTCATTTCCCCCAGCTATCAAACAAACAACATCTTTTTTCTCAATCCAGCTATTTATTGACTCACCCACCTTCTTCATACCTGCTCAAGGGAAAAAATATTTTCCTCTAACTCTATGCCTGAGTTTCCTGTCTACATATCTGCATAGTGAATCCCCTACAATTACCAAAGAACGAGACTTATCCGGAGGATGGGTTACTCCGACCTTGGGAGACTTACCTAGGCTCTTGACCTGAGAGCTTTTCCCACTTCCATTTTTACGATCGCTAGTACACCTATCTGACTCTATGGTTCCTGAAGAATAACTGCCGCCACTGTCACATTCATCTCTAAGTGACCTAAATGAATTAGCAACCTGTAGTCTAAAAGTATCATTTTTCTTAAGAACCATCTTCGTTGAACCCTTATTCACAACTTTCCAGTCGTCTTCATTATTCAATCGTCCCTTCCTGGTTAACACCTCTACTTTACCTCTCAGATCCCTGTTCTCCTCAGCTAAGGATCTGACCTCCTGCCTGACTGCGGCCAACTCATTTCTTAAATTAAAAATGAGTTTGCTTGCGTCAGACGAGGACAAATCCCCAGCACAGTCACAAACAGCACCAACAACGACACCAACACCAAAACCACTACCACTAACACCACCAGCACAAAGAACACCACCACTCTCCATTGTACTAAGTATGATCAAGATTAGAGCTACTGGAAGCACGTCCTCACTGGATGAACCCAGGAACTAAACTGAAAAGTGATGTGTACATGTTTAAATGATTATTTCTTATCTGTATTTACAAATGAAAACTTGGAAAATATTCCGGAAGTAGAATCCATTTACAGAGACAGTCCCGATAATATACTTAGTTCAATAAATATTACGAGAGAGGAGGTAATAAAAGAAATAGATAAATTAAAGGCTCATAAATCTCCGGGACCTTATGGGATATATGCTAGAATAATAAAGGAATGCAAGGAAGAGCTTAGTTGTCCACTAACTGCATTATTTAATAATTCAATAAAATTAGGATCAGTACCCATGGAGTGGAAATTGGCAGATGTGGTACCAATATTTAAAAAAGGAGAACGTGTTAAAAAGAATAATTATAGGCCGGTAAGTTTAACGTCAACAGTGGGTAAGATTCTAGAATCCATAATTGCAAATAAAATAAGGGCACATCTAGAATTACACAGACTGATAAAACTTTCACAACACGGGTTTCTTAACGGTTTTTCGTGCCTTACAAACTTACTGTCTTTTTATTCAGAAGTTTACGAGGCAGTAGATTGTAGCAAAGAATATGATACAATATATCTAGATTTTAGCAAAGCTTTTGATAGAGTTCCTCACAAAAGATTAGTTAAAAAGCTGGAAGCTCATGGTATAGGAGGAGCTGTGCTCAGATGGATCAAACAATGGTTAAAAGACAGAAAACAGAGGGTTTGCATAAATGGAGAGAAATCAGAGTGGGGCTCGGTTACTAGCGGGGTACCACAAGGCTCGGTACTGGGTCCCCTATTATTCATCGTATATCTAAATGATCTGGATTCGGATATCAGTAGTAACCTAAGTAAATTCGCAGACGACACTAAAATAGGTAGAACTATAAATGGAAAAGAAGACATTCATGCTTTACAGGAAGATCTAAATAGATTATCTGAATGGTCGGACAAATGGCAAATGGAATTTAATGTTGAAAAATGTAAAGTAGTTAAAATGGGTACTATAAAAGACAATACTAGTTATAAGCTAAATAACCATGAAATCATGAGTTCTCAGTGTGAAAGGGATTTGGGAGTTCTTGTGAGTAGTAGTCATAAGCCAAGAGAGCAATGCACAGCAGTCAGAAATAAAGCAAACAGAATTTTAGGATTTATCTCAAGAAGCGTCAGCAATAGGACGGAAAAAGTTATTTTGCAGCTCTATCTTGCATTAGTTAGGCCCCACTTAGATTATGCTGTGCAATTCTGGTCACCCTATTATAGAATGGAAATTGAATCCTTGGAGAGAGTGCAGCGAAGAATGACCAAGATGATACACAATATCAGAAATCTACCATATGAGGACAGATTAAAAAAACTTAATCTACATTCTCTAGAGGCGAAGAGTTAGGGGGGATATGATTGAAGTGTATAAATGGTTTAAAGGGATTAACAAGGGAGATATTAATAAAGTTTTTAAAATTCATGATCAAACCAGAACTCGTAATAATGGATTTAAGCTTGATAAATTTAGGTTCAGAAGGGAAATTGGTAAAAATTGGTTTGGTAATAGAGTAGCTGATGCATGGAACAAGCTTCCTAGTATGATAGTAAATGCCAATACCTTAGACACCTTCAAATGTAGATTAGATAGACATATGACAGAGGTAGGGTGGGTATGAATAGGTTAGTGCTTATTAGAAAAATCATAAAAAGAAAAATAGAATAAATAAGTAGAGTAGAATAGAATAGGTTAGACATGCTGAAAATACAATTAAAAAATGGAGCTGCCTCGTGTGTGCCAGTAGGCATGTTGCAGTGTCCTCTATTCTTATGTTCTTATGTTCTTATGTAACAGCATACGCATCCTTGTCTATAATGACAATCCTTTTCTTGCTATAAATCAGAGGGTTGAGTCGAAGCACACACTCTCTAAAAGGCAACATATCCCTGATGAGATTAAAGCAAAAGATTAAAATCATATGTGGCAATATCTTTACTACGATCAACAAAAGTACAAATATCTTTTTCTTAACAACTTCTTAAAAAGGACTTATGTGTCATTAATGTTTAAACTTAAACTCAACATATAATCTTTGAGAATCTCAATTATTTTAATTAGCTCAATTATAATTTTTAATTCATGATAGTGATAGTAATTAACATTAATGATTTCTAGAGAATCTTTTCAAAACTCTTTAATTATAATATATATCAAAGGGATAAAGATATTACATATTTTTCTTCCCACACAAAAAGAACTATAAGACAAAAACGGGAATCTGAAAAAATAGAAAAAATCTGTCTCTGTGTATGCAATAATAGAAACAAAAAGTATATTTAATTAGCAACAGTAAAGAATGCATTTTGCTTAAGTTACATAAGAACATAAGAACATAAGAATAGAGGACACTGCAACATGCCTACTGGCACACAAAACCCCCCTACCTCTCTGTCTATCATACCAGCCAATACCGAGACACCTGAATTAGAAAGATGCACTCCATACCTTGCATACATATGCTTACGACTAGTGAAGTGATCCCACCCGTCTATAAAACCTATATTATTCTCCCGACAGAAGACTTTCATCCTAGCATTTACTCCTATAGCTCGAGACCACCACTCTGAACTTTGGCTAAGCCTAGGGAGAATACCACACATCACAGGAACTGCACCCCTTTTCCTGATCTTATCCAGGGCTTGTCTATACAACCTAATCAGCTCTTCACTTCTACCATCCTGCACGTCATTTCCCCCAGCTATCAAACAAACAACATCTTTTTTCTCAATCCAGCTATTTATTGACTCACCCACCTTCTTCATACCTGCTCCAGGGAAAAAATATTTTCCTCTAACTCTATGCCTGAGTTTCCTGTCTACATATCTGCATAGTGAATCCCCTACAATTACCAAAGAACGAGACTTATCCGGAGGATGGGTTACTCCGACCTTGGGAGACTTACCTAGGCTCTTGACCTGAGAGCTTTTCCCACTTCCATTTTTACGATCGCTAGTACACCTATCTGACTCTATGGTTCCTGAAGAATTACTGCCGCCACTGTCACATTCATCTCTAAGTGACCTAAATGAATTAGCAACCTGTAGTCTAAAAGTATCATTTTTCTTAAGAACCATCTTCATTGAACCCTTATTCACACTTGCCAGTCGTCTTCATTATTCAATTGTCCCTTCCTGGTTAACACCTCTACTTTACCTCTCAGATCCCTGTTCTCCTCAGCTAAGGATCTGACCTCCTGCCTGACTGCGGCCAACTCATTTCTTAAATTAAAAATGAGTTTGCTTGCATCAGACGAGGACAAATCCCCAGCACAGCCACAAACAGCACCAACAACAACACCAACACCAACACCACTACCACTAACACCACCAGCACAAAGAACACCACCACTCTCCATTGTACTAAGTATGGTCAAGACTAGAGCTACTGGAAGCACGTCCTCACTGGATGAACCCAAAATCTCTTAAGGAGTTGTACATGAACAATTCAAACATAAAATATATATATTCTTTTACTATCTCGAATTTGACTTATGTAAATTACTAAACAACAAAATTTCCTCCAGAACAGGGAGAAGTTCGACTTATAACTGTTCTGTCTGCTTTTACGGGGGGTGCGCATGTGGGCGCTGTTTTCTCCCCTGTTCTTTTTGGCTTCTGGATCAACTTCTGCTCTCTCAAATACGGGAAACGGCTGTATAACATTCATGTTGTCATTTCGTGTCAGCTCTCACTCTTTCTTTATGACCAAGCTGAAATAATTTTGATAAACATTATCATGGCTAAAACTCGCAAAGTTTTATTTCATCAATCTAACATATCTCCTCAGACAAATAATGTATATACTGCAGCTAGCAAAGAAAATAAAGAATCATTCATAGATTCACGTCCTTTATCACGTAATATCTATCTTGGAATCTCTCGGAAATCGAATAATAATCTCATTGGCGGAGTAGGGGACAAAACAAAAATAAAACAAACTTGGCATCTCAACCATATCTGGGCAGGTGGAGAATCATTTTCTCAAAAATATCCCTCACTAGATATTGCAACAGCGCATCACCTCCCATAAAAATACTCTGATATGGCATGCAGAAGAACCTGGCGGAGCAGGGGAACGATCCTCGCACACTCTCCCCAATCGTGCTTCCTAACGGTGCTTTCCGCGATTTCACCCCCTAGAGCAACCCCCCATTATACCCCCAGTCATTCATACTCATTCTCTGCCTCACTCGCTGCATCACTTTCAAAACAATCATCCCCATTCTGTAAAATTCCCTTTTATTTACAACATGTTGGTTTTCCTTTCCCGGTCTCTCTGAAGGAGAGTAAAGGTGAAATCTCGGTTGGGCCGTGTGGTCACATGACTGCCTCACCAGTCCTAGGTCCCATGCTAACGACAAACAACCAAACATTCTACTCCCTTGAAGCACAAATTACTCTAATTTACTCTTACTTTCACCTGCATAGCGTGAAATAAACTCATCTCTAAATAATATCACAAAATTTCTTATTCTTCAAAAAAAACATGCCACACACGTATCGTAATATTAATTTCCCATCAAAACAACATTAAAAGAACAATCTGTCATTTATGTCTTTCTTTCGCTAAAACATTACTTACGCGGAGAAAAACAAACAAAAAAAGAAAGAACCTTGGAAACAGGCGCAATCTTAACACTCGATTTCTTACGCTTTAAGAAATTTATATAAAAATGATTTTACACGTACTTTAAATATCAAAGATCAGTACAATCACTACATATTTATAATAACCAGGTTGGGAGATCGATTGGTCACTTCTGCATTCCTTTCTCGAAAATCACACGTGTTCTAAGTAAAACCTTAAAAGCAGATTCAAGTATATTACTCACCATAATTCTTACACTTAAGAAATTAATATACCGTAATAGTGATTTCACGTGCATTAAATTTGTCAATTAAAAATTGATACATTCGCGTTCTTAAAATTCAATCTAAGCATTAATACAAATAAATGGAACACACTTCCAACGCAGTTTCTTTATATTACTCAAATTATAACAAAAAATTGAGTTTATTACTGCTTATAGCTATTAGTACAAATTATCCATGTTAGTAATGGGTACAGAAATTCTACTTTTATCAACTTATTAGGCGCCACACCCCTCATAGGCGGGTTGGCTGAGTCAAAGCATAACTACAAGATAAAATGGCGGCGTCCACCGACCTCAATTTCTTTTACTAATTGTCCCATTACTCACTGGATACAGATCACAAGTACTTAGCTATTTTAAGGAGGTGGTCCTGAAGAACTTCATGGCAGAAGGCAAGGAAGGAGGGGGTTCTCCTTCTTCTCTCGAGTAAAATCGACAAATCGCCGTCTTCTTGGTCGGATCCGGCAACTTATATTTCTTGTAATGGCATTTTCACTCAATGCTCCGGTCACACTTCGGCTTACTAAGAAATATCTTAGGAATAGTTCCTTAAAAGTTTCATAATATTCTCTGTTTGACCACTCGTCACTTCTCATCCGCAGACCCAAGTATTTCAGGAAGTCGGTCGCGGGAATTATGAACGGACATTCGAGGTCTTTTACATTTGCGGCGTCGAGGTATAAAGGTGAATTTTTGACTCGAGGCTCCTTTACAACCAGGGCACGGGGTGGGGGCTTGTCCTGCTGCGTTCCCTGTGTCACCACAGGGCCCGGAGCGGCAGGCTGTTCATCGATGTTTGAGGCGTCGGTTTCTCTGTCGGAGTTGACCAAGTTCCTTCTCGACGGAGCGACGTCAGCAGGAGTTTGTAGGCGCCGCACGTGCTCCTCCAGTTCGAGAATTCTCCGGTGTTTGGCCTCGTCACTCATTTCTTGAATTGGGAGATGTTGGATTTCTGCTTTTGCCATTCTTATTTTCTTTTCTTCGCACTGGTTTCTTTTGATATGAGAGTCTCTTTGTATGTTTTCCAGGTGTGATGATCCGTACTGCGCTGCCACCAAGTTGTAGGATGAATTCTACTGCTGCCCAACAAGCTGTAGGATAAATTTTACCGCTGCCCAACAAGTTGTAGGATGAATTCACCACTTTGTAAGATGACTGGGTTATCTCACCGCTCATCACCAAGTTGTCGTAAAGTTAATTACTATTACACCACGTGTCACCAGTTGTCGTAATGAATTCTTCTCACTACGTTAATTACTATTTCACCACGTTAATATTAGTACCAGAAGTGTGCAAGGTAAGAATGGACAAGCAGTGGTTCCTTTATCTTAATTTATTCTAGAGTACAACATATTCGACACCTCAATGCCCCCCACCCTATGACAATCACAATCTATGATCTATTCGTGCCCCGGGCAAAGTTCTAACTAACTGTGTCTGCCCTGGGTGGTTCTTGAAATACCCCCAGGGCAGTTCGTGGCTTGACATCCAATCCTGCCAATGAACTCGAGTGACATCCAGTCAGGCAAATCAACGCCAGGTTCGAAGTGGAGTCCCTCCTATTTCGGGGAGGGCCTATTTCAACAAGCCTATAGAACGGAAAAGTTCCAGGTCAGAGCGTGGCTATTGGGTATCTCTCCAGGGCATGTACATAAGTACGGGTCAAATGTTTGTGTTTCTTGTGGTTTAGGAAATGGCTAACTTCTTGGCCTTTCTCGTCCTCTTCCGGTACTTGATGCCGGATGCTAAGTCCCATGGGTCCGGTCATATATCTCCTTGACACTTTCTACAAACATTGACCGGACGCAGAAAAACAATTGGGAGAGTATTCTATTTCACCCTTGCCCTCTAGCCTCTTCCGTTTCTCTTTACGACTTCCGTCATGCGACAATATATATATATATATATATATATATATATATATATATATATATATATATATATATATATATATATATATATATATATATATATATATATATATTTTCTCGTGCCCGGGCCTTTGTTGATGAGGGCAGTTTCTGCCTATCCCGGTGTCACACTCTTAAAAAAATAAAAAATATATATATATATATATATATATATATATATATATATATATATATATATATATATATATATATAATATATATATATATATATATATATATATATATATATATATATATATATATATATTATATATATATATATATATATATATATATATATATATATATATATATATATATATATATATATATATATATATATATATATATATATATATATATATATATATATATATATATATATATAAACAAACAAACAAACAAACAAAAACATTTATTTCCATTTTGTACAATGGTTATTCAACATTAATAGTAACTTATAAGTAGACATGTAATTAAACTAACAAATAAGAGGGTTAGACATATAGTTAAATTAAATGTAGCTTTCATAGAAAATAATAATGCTGTAATAAAAATGTTACAATAATGTTAATAATAAAGTAGTAAGTATGCCACTAGATACAGGATCGTTATTATTGGCATCATTTCCATATTTGTTTCCTTACAATGAGAATAATTAGTTCTTAATGAGCAGCAACTATTTGTCCAAAAGAAAACTGTATAGTTTGCCTTTGAAAGCTGTGAAAGAGGATGCATTTTTAAGATGCTCTGGAATATTATTCCAGAGTGTTGGCCCTTTGATAGTGATCATCTTTGAACCTGCTTCTGTGTTTGTTCTGTGAATAAAGAGCTCACTGCTCTGTCTTGTGTTGGTTCCCCTTATATCCCTGACTGTTTTTAAATCAAATAGCCAGCTAGGATAATGATGGTCCAAAATTTTGAATACAAAAACATAAATAGCATAAGCGACCTTATTTTCTGCCCGCAGCCACCCAAGTTTATTGAGAGCTGGTGTGATGTGGTCGTATTTTCTTATTCCTCCCAGGGCAACTCGAGCTGCAAAGTTAATAAGCTTCTGTATTCTGTTTATCTGAGTCTTAGTGGTAGCTCCCCAAATAGTTGTGCAGTAATTAATGTGACTTAGGGCTAGAGATTCAACAACAGTTATTCGAGTGGTAGTCTCAAAATTGTCTTTTATACGTGATAAGTACATTAATGTTCCTGTAACCTTTTTGCATACTTTATCTATGTGGGAATCAAACAACATGTGGTTATCAAAGTGAATTCCTAGGTTTTTGACTGTTTTGCTAGGTGTGATAATATTGTCGCAAAAATTAATTGTTGTGTTTTCTGGAATTTGTGCTATGTGGAACCTTGAACCAATAAATATGCACTGTATTTTACTTTCGTTAATTAACAGCCCAATTTCTTGGAAATAGGTTTTAATTTTTGACAGAGTGTTTTCTGCTCTTAAAGTTAGCTCTGGGAGATTATTAATATCACCACTAAGGTGTAGTTGAGTGTCATCTGCATATTGTACGACTAGACAGTCAGAAATGAAAGAAGATAGATCATTTACGTAAATGGAGAAGAGGATAGGACCAAGTACTGATCCCTGTGGAACACCAAATGATACATTTTTTGGCACAGAGATAATGTTGTTAAGACGTATGGACTGTTTACGATTAGATAGATACTCGCTAAACCAGCTTGGATCAGTATTTAAGTTAATACATTTACTTAAAAGAATTTCATGGTTTACACTGTCGAAGGCTTTTGATAAGTCTAACAAAACTAGCAAAGATATTTTTTTTCATATCTATATTATTATATATACTATTCATAACTTTAAGCAGTGCAGTTTCCGTCGAGAGTTTTGGTCTGAAACCATGTTGGCTAATCGTTAGTAGTCCATTTGATTCTAAATATGACATAAGTTGGCATGCAACAATTTTTTCTAATATTTTAGAGAAAATGGGTAGCAGGGAAATGGGACGATAGTTTGTCACATCTTCTCTGTCCCCCTTTTTATGCAGAGGTATTACATGTGCTATTTTCCAAGAGTCAGGAAACTTTTTAGTAACAATGGAAGTGTTCATAATAGTTAGAATATAGGATGCAATCACGGGTAGAGCATCTTTGATGAACTGAAATGGTATACCATCTGAACCATAAGAGCCAGAGTTTCTTAGGCTCTTTATGGTAAGAATTAGGGTAGCACAATCGATAGGAATAAGCTTGAAGTACTCTCTTGTGTTTTCATTGGAAGAATTGTCATTTAAGCAATTACTCATATTCACTGAGTTGATGTTTTCTTGAGTTTTTTCATATGTATTTTTGCCAACGTTAGCAAAATAGTTATTAAAGTTTTCTGCTTTGTCTTTCAACTCCGTAATATTTTCATAACTTTCTGAGGTACTCTTTTCATTTGGTATCATGCTTCTTATCACTTTCCATGTTGCTGCTGTATCATGTCTAGAGTCATTAAATTGTTTTTTGTAAAAGTCTTTTTTACTTACACTGATGAGAGATCTGACACGTTTCTTTTCTGTTTTATAACGTTCTCGGAGAGTCATATCATATCTATTCATTTTTAGCTCTTTTTGTATTTGATTTCTGATTTGCATTGCCTCTTTGATGTCATTAGTTAGCCAGGGGGCTGAGGGGCGGGTTATTTTTCTTGTTACAATGGGTGCACAACTATCTAAGCATTCAAGGAAGACTTTTGTTAGAATCTCAACCTGCAAATCGACGTTATCTGTGTATTCAATTCTATTAAGTGCATTTGTGTTGTTGATTAATGTTTCACAAAAGATATCAGGGGAGTAATTTTTTAGACACCGGAATGTCTTGAGGAGAGGCTTCCTTTTCGGCTTGTTTATGTTTAGCATAGCAATGTTCAGCTCGTGATCTGCAATTGGGCAGGGAACTACGTCCCAATAGAGTATACTTTCCACTTTATTTGTTATTATCAGATCTATAAGAGTCCTAGAATTGGGGGTTATGCGGGTCGGTTTTGTCACTATTTGTGTTAACTTCACAGTGTTGATCACCCTTTTCATTTTGTTATCTGCTGAGAGCAAGTCATCATTAAAATCACCAAGTATGTATATGGGTTTATGACGCACACAGATATTTCTGAATGTTTCTAGTAGATGATTGAATGAACTGGTAGGCGCTTTAGGGTGACGGTAAACACACCCTACAATGAAAGATGGAAGTTTCTGATACTGTACAGTGATCCATAAATCTTAGAGCTCCTCAGTTTTTTCTAAACCTGTGGCTATTTCTGATGCACTAAGATAATTTCTAACATAAATACAAACCCCACCCCCTCTGCCATGGTCATTGCGAAATATTTTAAACTCTGGAATATTCACATATCTATTTTCAGTTGTAGGAGGAAGCCAAGTTTCACTTACACAGAGGATGTCTATGTTGTAGTCTTTTGTTAGCATTATTATTTCCTCAAAATGAGCGAGCAGGGACTGAGCGTTCACATGTACTAATGTTACATTCTTACCATGTTTCATTGGGGTGGTATCCATAGTCATAGTTGTAGTTTCGACTGTGTGATTCTGCTGGGAATTCATCATTGTAGTGTGTTCTGGGGTTAGCTCATGGATCCTGGTGTCTGTACCTGCCGTTGGATGTGTAACTCTGGTTTGAGTACGTGCCGTGGTATGATCGGGCCTTCCCAAAGTTTGTATGCCTAGGTGAGTGTCTAGGGTTGTAAGAGCCATCACTCCAGGTGAAGTCTCTTGTGCGTGGACGTCGATAAGAGAGGTTTGTATCGTGTCTCTTTCTGTAGTCTCGCGTATAGGGGATTGTTTCATTAGCTCTTTGCTGTTTATTTTGGTATGACTGTAGTTTGGGATATTTTGTAGAATACTCAGGTTGTGTCCATTGTTTGCCCCCATGAAATGGCTGGACACTTGTGCCTGTAGGCCATTGATTCAGTTTGTAAGGCACATATTCAAATCCTTTTGATATCGTTATTGCGAAGGAAACCCAGTTTGGTTTGCGAGAAAGCTCCTTAATCAAGACTTCTTCAGAAGGAATGCCTTGATTTGTCAATGTATTACGTATTTCTCTCTCAAAGGGGTTGCCAGGAATGCGAATATATATTTGAGCTGTAACCCTTGCACTTGCATTATTGGGCAACTGTGGTTGTGGGGGAGAGGACTTCGATGGAATGTTTAGAATAGAGACTGCTGCTGTTTTGTCTTTTCTGTTTTCTTCATTGTTTTGCAGCCTATTGCTGGGTTGGTTATTTGTGCTGGAAGATGTAATTTGGGTGTCCTGGTTAGTGATAGTTGCTGTGTTGTTAGGAGTAGTGGAGATTGACTCTATATCTTCTTCGCTGTTTTGCAACTCTTTACCAGGTTGGTTGTTTGTGCTGGGAAGAATCTTGTTCTGGTTAGTGCCTGTTGTTGTATTGTTAGGAGTAGTGGGAAAGGACGCTGTTGTTTCATCACTATTTTGTAACCTGTTACTGATTTGATTATTTATGCTAGATGGTGTATTCAGGTTGTCTTGATGACTATCACTTTTATCTGGATCTACCTCTTCTTCACTACCACTGTCACATTCGTCACTCAATGCACTGAAGGAATTGTGAGTAGAGACAGAAAACCTAGTTTGCAAAACCTGAGGGTTGTTGATAGAAGGGACATCATCGTTGTTAGGTGACAGCACTGAACTGAGAGGTGGAGATGTTTCTAATAGCAGTTTCAATCTAGAATTATCTCTTTTAAGTAGGACAATGTCAGATTCTAGTAAACCCACCTTGTGTTGTAAGGCTTTCACCTTTTCAGCATCTGCTTCCAAAATTTTCACCTTATCTGCAAGACTTTCTATCATTCGATGTAGGTCTCCTAGGTCGTGTGTTTTTTTGGACTCTAAGGATTTTACAACCGAAGTTTGAGGTTGAAAGAGTTTGTCAAGTTCACCATTCATTGAGATATTCAGGACACTTGCGCTAAAAATGATTATGTTTGTAATTATTTCTTTTTTTACACATTTTTTTATGATGTGTTTACCACTGTATTGGGGAAAGAGTTCCACTACCTTCGAAAGCAAAAGTTGACTTGTTTTGTACAGAGTGACTTTTTTAATTTTTTCCAATTCCCTTCTGATGTCCTCACGTGAATATACGAATATTCTGTCCAGAGATGATTTAAACACTTCGGGAAAATTATCAGTATTTACACATGTAAGGTCATAAAGGTCAACATTTTCCGATGAGGACATTCTGGTGTGAATGGGAGGGAAACTGCAGGTTCACCTAAGAAAGGTCCTTTTTAGGTCGGTCGCGAGAGGTTGTGGTTGAAATCGGTAACACTGGGAGAGACACTCTCAACGGTTTCTGATATGTTATAAGATTATAATGAATTTTATTTGTATCTTTTTAAACACAAAAGTTGTAATAATCACTCTGACTTAAATTTGAAGATTTATATTTCAGTATGCTTTCGTTAATTTTATAGCTGTGCATTTAAACTCTGTCACTTGGTAAACGCAATATTATCGGGAGCTCAATGCGTACACGTCCTATATACGTCATATATATATATATATATATATATATATATATATATATATATATATATATATATATATATATATATATATATATATATATATATATATATATATATATATATATATATATATATATATATATATATATATATATATATATATATATATATATATATATATATATATATATATATACATATATATACATATATATATATATATATATATATATATATATATATATATATATATATATATATATATATATATATATATATATATATATATATATATATATATATATATATATATATATATATATATATATATATATATATATATATATATATATATATATATATATATATATATATATATATATATATATATATATATATATATATATATTTATATATATATATATATATATATATATATATATATATATATATATATATATATGAAATCTCAATATATGCAATGAAACTGTGAAATTCGTTCAACATTTTTTCACCAGAAAAATTTGATAGGAGTAAAATTATGTGTTCAGTAATTTCCAGAAACGGATCAAGTAAATAAAGCGACTCTCTGTCCATCAAAATCTCCACAACTGGCTAAGTTAGGTTAGATAATATTACGTAGTACTTTTACTTTGCATGATCCCATATAAATTAATAAAATAATATAAATCAGATGTATGCATGAAATAAATATCTACAAGATCAAAGGTACATAGAATATTTTATTTTAGCAAAGAACAATAACAAAGTATTATGATCTGATGATGTACAATACCAAAATATCTAGTTACAAGTACTTGAAGTGCACTTTAAAAATCTTGAGAAACGGAGGTCAAATATACATTCTCACTCAAGCACTGAATGACATGAACTAAATTGAAATGAAATGAATGGATCAAATATATAATCAAGCAATGGGATTATCCCATAATTCAGTGCAAATAGAAGCGATTGACTGATATAAAACTCCTTCCATCAAATTAAAATAGCATTGTGTGACACCGGCATAAGCAAAGGAAATGGCTCTCATCGGGCCGAGCTACAAGAAGACATGGAGAAAAAGCAGTTTGTTAAGGACAAGGCAGAAATAAGAAATTTTTAAATAAAAGGAAAAGGAGAGGCTAGAAGAATGATGATGATTGGTTTTACGCCACGGGCTCTCTTTCTTACTTAGGGCTAGGACGATGCCTTCTTGCGAAGGACTTTGGTTTTACAAGGTGTGATAGTTACCCTGAGCGAATATCCTTTTCAACCTCAGACCGTGGTGGGCTACGAACACTCGAGCTGATTATTCAAAGTTACAAGCGTTACCACTTTGTATCAGTAACCACATATCACGAGAAATGTCACCAGAAATAGAAAACGTACCTAAATCCATAATAGAAAACGTAAATACTTCGATTTTATATGGTTGACAAAAGTTAACGAGCTTGTTTATCCGTAAGAAATTAAATAAAATAAAAATACACTTATTAAGCACCATACAAAACAAAATCGAAACTAAAAAAACTCTAACATGTGCAATAGCTCTCCTACAATTATGCTTCTTCCACGTTTTATTTTATTGGTTTCTTACTGCCTAGAAATGAGAGAGAGAGAGAGAGAGAGAGAGAGAGAGAGAGAGAGAGAGAGAGAGAGGAGAGAGAGAGAGAGAGAGAGAGAGAGAGAGAGAGAGACTCCCAGAAAATTAGGATTCGAATACAAGTATGTTATGGACGAGAGAGAGAGAGAGAGAGAGAGAGAGAGAGAGAGAGAGGAGAGAGAGAGAGAGAGAGAGAGAGAGAGAGAGAGAGAGAGAGAGAGAGAGAGAGAGAGAGAGAGAGAGTCCCAGAAAATTACGATTTGAGTACAGATCTGTTATGTAGAATGTGCACAGGGAATGAGGAGGGAGAGGGATACTGAAATTCAGCTAATACTGGCCCACTTCTAACTCCGTCACGATTTATAAAGCACTACCCACCCCATCCCCTAAATTACGTGTATATAATTGAAGATAGGAGCTATACAAACTGAGGAATCATACCTTACTTACCTCCCATTTTAGATCTCCTAAATACAAGCTACTGAATAGGTCGTTACTAGTTGTTAAGATATTCATATCAATACGAGACAGGCTCCTTAAACAATATTTTATTTTTCACTAATGAGCAAATACATGTTGGCTAACAATATATACTTAACCAATCAACTATTAGTAATAATAACAATAATAATAACGATAATAGAATAAAGGTAATAATAAATTTCCTTTTATTAGAACACCAAGAAGAAGATGACGAAATTGTAAGTGGCTTTTGCACATAGAGAGAAAAAGATAGCACATAATAAAAACACGAGGAATATTAATGGTAACTGACACAAGGGTGTAATTAGTAACCGAATACTATGTGTAGGAGGAATAATATATCAGTGCTGAAGTCTCTTAATACCATAAGATTGAAGCATACCATACAGCTGAGCTTAATTTTTAAAGACTATTTTTTTAAGAAGCAAAAGTGCGAATTTATTTAGAAGTATCAAGGAGTGGAAAGGAAATGAGAGGTATCTAACATCTCAGAACATTGCATACTAAGCAGGATTCGAGGGAGTATCTACAAATAAGGTAGATTAAAAGTGGAACCAATGACACTACTACTTTAATATGTACTTTGAAATTTTATGTCACTATTAGTGCCCAATATATTGGTGGACACAAGACTGCTTAAAGCATGGGAACTAAGGACATATGCCCTTTCTAATGCCTCATGGTGAGATCCGTCTCAGATACATCACCTCCCGAGTAGGGTGTTTTACCTACTGTGCTATCGTGGTACTTGACCAAAGACATTATAAGCATCTATACATGACTGCTGGTTCCGCAATGCATAGGAGAATTCCTAGAAAAATATGCCTGTAAAGGGATCATGAACCAGAGATTTCTTTATATCTAATTCATGGCGAGGTTGGCTTCCTCTGAGATTGAGATTAAGGATTTGGAAAGTGATGATGGTGTTAAGACATTGTTACATGAGCGTGATGGTTTGATTTTGGTGGACGCGGGGTGCAGGAAGTTTGCAGCATTACAGGATTTGTATAATTTAAGGAGGCAAAGTGATCAAGATATTAGGAAATTTGTGTCAGTATTTGAACATACATATTTTTTGTTTACTACCCAAGGTATGATACTCCCACGCTCAGTTATTATGGCTTTCACTCTACTTGCCTCATGCAATTTGAGTGACACTGATCAGCAATTGGTGATGTCGGCCATTTCTGATGTGACATATTATAACAAGAAAGCTGCTTTGAACCGCGTATTTGCTAGGGATATTAATGTATACAGCATGGTGTTGTTGGTGGAGTTGGAGTGAAATGTGAACTGATCTTCCTGGCGAAAGAAGTG
>JAXCGZ010011756.1:50000-55000 GCA_037179515.1 Halocaridina rubra
GAATTTCTTGTTGCTCGCATAAATAAAGGGTCAGAGAGTATTATAATAAGTGTTGTATATAACCCACCAAGGAACCAAATTAGGCTAGAAGTTTATGAGGAAAGTCATATAAGTACTACTGAAGTCATAAACTCAGTTGTTAACATGGTGCGGGAGAGAAAATCTAGGATTTTGATTATGGGAGATTTTAATCATAAAGAGATAGATTGAATAAATCTTGACCCACTCAGTGGTGAGGACTCATTAGGGGCAAGATTAACAGATTACGTACAAGGGAATTTCCTACACTAACATGTAATGGAGCCAACGAGGGCCAGGGGTGGGGATGGGCCATCACTATATGATCTAGTATTCACAGATAACGTGTTGGATATTGAAAAAATTGAGTATGAACCACAATTTGGAAAGAGTGATCATTGTGTGTTGTTGATGGAGTATGTTATTGAAGATATTCTACCTGAGAGTAGAGGAAGTGAGGACATGAGGAGGAACAATCCAAAAGACGATTGCATCAAAATGAATTAGCTTTTTGAAGTTATTGACTGGAGAACCTTATTTGACAACAAATCTATACAAGAACTGTACGACATCTTTTGTGATAAATATGGGAAGATAGTAGATTGCTGCATACCTGTCACCAAAGTAGGTGTAATTCATACCAGAGAGAAATGGTTCAATAATGAGTGTAAAAGAGCTAAGGAGGGGAGAGACAAATGCTGGAAAATGTATAGGAGGAGAAAAAAGATTAATGAATGGCAAACCTACAAAAGAGCAAGAAATGATTACCTAAGCAAAAGAAGAGAGGCAGAGGGAGACTATGAGAGGAACATCACCAGGAAGGCTAAAGAAATTCCCAAGCTTTTCCACATCTTTATCAGAGGAAAAGAAAAGGTAAAAGAACAGGTTTTAAGGCTTAAGAGAGCAGATGGAAGCATCACTGAGACGGATGAAGAGATCTGCAAAGAATTGAACAAGGAGTTTCATTCAGTATTTACAGCAGAAAACATCCCACCCCCTCAGATTGCAGAGATAGAAGCTCAAGGGCCAGTATTAGAGAATATTAACATTACAGCCACAGAAGTATGCAAGGCGCTGATGGAGTTAGATGTTCATAAAGCTACAGGTCCTGATGACATATCCACTCATGTACTTAAAAAATGCACAAACTCAATATCAGTGGCACTAAGTATCATATTTCAAAAGTCACTGGAGTCATTGGAGATTCCAAGATGATGGAAACAAGCAAACGTGATACCTATCTTCAAAAAGGGAAGGAGGGACACGGCTCTGAACTATAGACCAGTTTCCTTGACCAGCATAGTTTGCAAAGTTATGGAGAAACTAATAAGGAAACATATATCTCTTCACTTGGAATCCTTCAACTTTTAGTCAGTGAGGCAACATGGCTTCAGAGAAGGTAGATCAACAGTAACAAAATTATTAGAATCTTATGATGAGGTAAGCCGAATCTAACAGGAAAGAGAGGGCTGGGCAGATTGCATATTCCTAGACTTCCAGAAAGCATTTGACACTGTTCCACATGGGAGACTTATTAGGAAGCTGCAAGCAATGGTTAGAATAGGTGGAAATGTCTTGGAATGGATTAAAACTTACTTAGAAGGAAGGGAACAGAGGGTTAGAGTAAGACACACAGTGTCTGAATGGAGAAGAGTTAGTAGTGGAGTTCCACAGGGTTCGGTTTTAGGGCCACTTTTGTTCCTTGTATATGTAAATGACCTACCAGAGGCTGTAAATTCATTCATGAATATGTTTGCAGATGATGCAAAGATTGTGAAGAAAGTAAGAAACGAGAACAATGGTAGAGAACTTCAGGAAGATCTAAATAGTCTGCATGAGTGGTCAGAAAAGTGGCTAATGAGATTCAATACTTCAAAATGTAATGTAATGAGAATGGGTACAAGTGCAAGAAGACCCAAGGTTGACTACTCGGTGGCTGGAGTACAATTTCAAGAGACAGAAAATGAGAGAGATGTAGGAGTAAACATACTGGCAGATTTGTCTCCAGAAATACATATAAATGGCATAGTAAGGGCAGCATATGCTTCTTATCAAATGTAAGGGTAGCCTTCAGGCACATGGACAAGGAAATGTTCAGAAATATTTATGTAACCTATGTGAGGCCCAAACTCGAATATGCAGCCCCCTTTTGGAATCCGCACTTGAAAAAGCACATAGCTAAGCTTGAAAAAGTTCAAAGACATGCCACGAAACTGGTGCCAGAAATACGCAATCTCATTTATGATGAGAGGCTGAGGGAATTAGACTTACCATCACTCGAAGCTAGAAGATTGAGGGGGGATATGGTGACAGTCTTTAAATTCCTTCATGGTTATGATAGAGTGGATAGGGGTCGATATTTTGATATGGCAGGCTCTAGAACTAGTGGTTATAGTTTGAAGCTTCGTAAGAAAACTTCTTTGCGGGATGGAAGGAAATACTTTTTCAGTGTAAGAGTAGTTGAAAATTGGAATTGGCTAAGCGAGGAGGTAGTTAATGCTATCTCAATCCATAGTTTTAAGGACAGGTATGATAAGTATCACTAAGTATAAAATGGAACCGATCAGGAGACGGGAAGATACGAGCTTTGGGCTCTTTCCCGTAAACACAATTAGGTATTCACAATTAGGTAATCACATAGAGGATCTCCATGGGATATAGTAGCAGGAGGAGGGGTAGCAGTTAGAAGATTAATACAGAAAATTATGGAATTGAACATTGGTTATAAACCTTGATGATAAAATTTGGAGTATGAATAGAGAAATGAAAGAGAGTGGTAGATGTTTGGAGGAAGCAAATAAAGCACAAGAGTAGGAGAGAAAAGAATTAGAAAAACGAATAAAGAAGCTGAAGGGGAAAAGAGTCAACTAGAAACCAGATTTCTAAACAATTAGATAATAATAAACAGCTGAATGACAACCTAAATGAATTAAATGTTAGTTCACTGCTCTCTTCTGAGAGAGACGAGATTGCAGCTTGGAATGTCCAGATTAAGGAAAACATCGAACGGTTCAGAAAAGAGTTTCAAGAGCTGAATACAGAACATGATGCCATGAAACCTCTCTCCGCTGATGCTCTAAAGGGGAACGTGGCAGTAAAAGAGGCTGTGAAGAAGGTGTCAATGGATAACATACAAGAAGTTCACTATAAAGTAACAGTAATCAAAAAGATGAAAGACGTTGTGATGGAAAGGGCAAATTCATTGATAAAACAGGCACTTGATAAGGAGAAGACAGTGGTAATCTCAGGCAAAAGTATAACCCAGTAGCCAACATGGCAGGGGAGACTTGAAGAAAATAAAGCCAGGTTTGTAGACCTACTAAGAAAGCTTGGAGTAATTTGTGGTCCTGGGGATATTGTAAACATTCACCAAGGTAATTATTCGGGGCAAGATTTCTAAATTGCGTACAAGGGAACTTCCTACACCAACATGTACTGGAACCAATGAAGGCCAGGGGTGGGGATGAGCCATCACTACTTGATCTAGTATTCACAGATAACGTGTTGGATATTAAAAAAAATTGAGTATGAACCACCAATTGGAAAGAGTGACCATTGTGTGTTGTTGATGGAGTATATCATTGAAGATATTTTGCTTCACAGTAGAAGCACTGAGGACATGAGGAGGAACTATCCGAAAGGAGATTATATCAAAATGAATGAGCTTTTTGCAGTTATTGACTGGAGAACCTTATTATACAACAAATCTGTACATGAAATGTACGACATCTTTTGTGAGAAATATGGGAAGATAGTATATATCTGTATGCCTGTCACCATAGTAGGTGTAATTCATGCCAGAGTGAAATGGTTCGATAATGATTGTAAAAGTGCTAAGGAGTGGAGAGAAAAATTTTGGAACTGGTATAGGAGGAGAAAAACATAAATGCCTGGCAAACCTACTAAAGAGCAAGAAATTATTACACAAGTAAAAGAAGAGAGGCAGAGAGAGACTATGAAAGGGATATCAACAGGAAACTAGAGAAAGTCCCAAGCTTTTCCAAAGCTTTACCAGAGGAAAACTGAAGGTAAAAGAACAGGTTTTAAAGCTTAATAGAGCGGATGGAAGCATAACTGAAACGGATGAAGAGGTCTGCAAAGCACTGAACAAGGAGTTTCAGTCAGTATTTACTGTAGAAAATACCCCATCCCCTCAGATTGCAAAATTGAAGCTTATGGGCCGGTATTAGACGACATCATCCTTACAGCGAAAGAAGTATGCCAAGCGCTGATGGAGTTAGATGTTCATAAAGCTACAGGTCCTGATGATATATCCCCTCATGTACTTACAAAATGCGCACACTCAATATCAGTGGAACTAAGTATCATATTTGAAAAGTCACTAGAGTCAGTCGAGATTCCAAGATGCTGGAAACAAGCAAATGTGATACATATCCTCAAAAAGGGAAGGAGGGATACGACTCTGAACTAAAGACCAGTTTCCATGACCAGCATAGTTTGCAAAGTTATGGAGAAACTACTAAGGAAACATATCTTACTTCACCTGAAATCCTTCAACTTTTTGTCAGTGAGGCAACATGGCTTCAGAGAAGGTAGATCAGCAGTAACAAACTTATTAGAATTTTATGATGAGGTAAGCCGAATCTTACAGGAAAGAGAGGGCTGGGCAGATTGCATATTCCTAGACTTCCAGAAAGCATTTGACACTGTCCTACACGGGAGACTTGCTAAGCAGCTGCAATCAATGGCTAGAATAGGTGGAAATGTCTGGAATAGATAAAAACTTACTTAGAGGGAAGGGAACAGAGGGTTAGAGTAAGACACTCAATGTCTGAATGGAGAAGAGCTAGTAGTGGAGTTAAACATGGTTTTATTTTAAGGCCACTTTTCTTCCTTGTATATGTAAATGACCTACCATTATCTGTAAATTCATTCATGAATATGTTTCCAAATGATGCTAAGATTGTGAAGAAAGTGAGAAATGAGAACAATGGTAGAGAACTTCAATAAGATCTAAATAT
>JAXCGZ010011756.1:57500-60000 GCA_037179515.1 Halocaridina rubra
GATTCAGCTCCCACTCGTTATCATCCCCATCTACCATTCTCAAACTTCGACCATGCACTCGCTCATTCACCTCTATTACAACTCCATCAATATACAAATTGAACAGCCATGGTGACATCACACATCCCTGTCTCAGTCCCACACTCACTGGAAACCACTCACTCACTTCATTCCCTACCCAAACACAAGCTCTACTACCCTCATACAAACTCTTCACTGCATGCAACAATTTACCATTGATTCCATATAATCTCAAAACATTCCACATAGCCTCTCTATCAACTCTATCATATGCTTTCTCCAGATCCAAAAATGCAAAATACACATCCTTACCCTTTGCTAGATATTTCTCACATAACTGCCTAACTATAAAAATCTGATCTATACAACCTCTACCTCTCCTAAAACCACTCTGCACTTCCGCGATCACATATTCTGTCTTATCCCTAATCCTATTAACCAGTATCCTACCATACACTTTTCCTACCACACTTAACAAACTTATACCCCTAAAATTACTGCATTCATACATATCTCCTTTACCTTTGCATAGGGGCACTATACAGGCAATCACCCAATCCACTGGCACCAATGACAACATAAAGCATATATTAAACACTCTCACTAACCATTCCAATGCAGTCACACCCCCTTCTTTCAACATCTCCGCTCTCACACCATCCATTCCAGGTGCTTTACCTGCTTTCGCTTCATACAATGCCCTTTTCACCTCCTCTCTTGTAATCTCTCTCTCATTTTCATCTCCCATTACTGGCCCTTGAACCCCTCCCACTGCCACTATAGCTGCCTCTCTATCTTCCTCAACATTCAGCAAGCACCCAAAATATTCTTCCAATCTTTTCCTTGCATCGTTCCCTCTTAACATCTGTCCATTCACATCTTTCACTGTCTCTTCCATCCTCGATCCACCCTTCCTTGCTCTCTTCAGTTCTTTCCAAAACTTCTTTTTATTCTCCTCATATGACCTACTAAAATCCTGTCCCCACCTAACATTTGCCAACCTCTTCTCTTCCTCTACCTTCCGCTTGCTTTCCACATTTTTCTCCCTATATCTTTCATACTTCTCCCTACTTTTACACTGCAGACATTCCTCAAAAGCCCTCTTTTTCTCTTCCACCTTCATTTTCACCCCTTCATTCCACCACTCGCTGCCCCTCCTCTTGCCACCTCCAACAAACCTCTTTCCACACACATCACTTGCATGTCCCACAAAACATTCTTTCATCAACCCCCATTCCTCCCCTAACTCCCCAAGTTCTCTTTCTTTCACCCTGTCATATGCCACTCTCAACCTGTCCTGATATTCCTGTCTCTTCTCTGGCTTTTTCAACTCTTCCACCTTCACTATTTCCCTTCTACATCCCCCCACACTATTTCCCCACTCTTTTGCTACTACCACTTTTGCTTCAACCAAAAAATTATCAGACATCCCAGCAGCCACACCCCTGAATGCATGTACATCTTTCACTCTACCAATCATGCTCTTTGCTACCAATACATAATCCATCAATGCTCTTTCTTTCACTCTTCCATTTGCCACTCTCATCCATGTATACTTATTTATTAACTTCTTCTTAAATAAACTATTACCTATCACCAACTCTTGCTCCACACACATATCTAACAGTCTCTTGCCACTCTCATTCCCACCTGGTACCCCATACTTTCCTACAACACCTTCTATCTCTCCATCACCCACTCTGGCATTCAAGTCACCCAACACAACTACATAGTTCCTTCTACTCAGACCATCCACACATCTAGTTAACTCATTCCAGAATTCATCCCGCTTTTCCTCACTTCTCTAACATCCTGGCCCATACGCACTAACAAAAACCCAACATTCCCTTCCTATCCTAGCCCTCACCCACATCAGCCTAGATGACACTTCTTTCTATTCCACTACCTGATTTACCATCCATTCACTCAGCAATAATGCCACACCTTCTCTCGCTCTCCCCCTTTCAACCCCACACACCCTACCCGTCACAGCATAGTTTGCAAAGTTATAGTTTGCAAAGTTATGGAGAAACTACTAAGAAAACATATCTCACTTCACTTGGAATCCTTCAACTTTTTGTCAGTGAGGCAACAAGGCTTCAGAGAAGGTAGATCAACAGTAACAAACTTATTAGAATTTTATGATGAGGTATGTCAAATCTTACAGGAAAGAGAGGGCTGGGCAGACTGCATATTCCTAGACTTCCAGAAAGCGTTTGACACTGTTCCACATGGGAGACTTATTAGGAAGCTGCACTCAATGGCTAGAATAGGTGGAAATGTTTTGGAATGGATAAAAACTTACTTAGAAGGAAGGGAACAGAGGGTTAGAGTAAGACACTCAGTGTCTGAATGGAGAAGAGTTAGTAGTGGAGTTCCACAGGGTTCAGTTTTAGGGCCACTTTTGTTCCTTGTATATGTAAATGCCTACCAGAGTCTGTAAATTCATTCATGAATATGTTTGCATATGATGCAAAGA
>JAXCGZ010011757.1:0-52500 GCA_037179515.1 Halocaridina rubra
TATATGCGCACATACACATATATGAATCTGTTTCACAGTAGCCCTGAACATTCTAAATATAATTATTTTAACTTTGACAGGAAAAGAGGAGACAACACTTACTGTTTTCCCTCCGTAGTCAAAATAAATAAATAAATAAATAAATACATATATATATATATATATATATATATATATATATATATATATATATATATATATATATATATATATATATATATAAACACAATAGACATACACACACACACACACATATACATACACACACATACACACATACCTATATGTATATATATATATATATATATATATATATATATATATATATATATATATATATATATATATATATATATTTGCAATGAATACGCTATATGTACTTCATATAGTAACACGAAGCAAACTGTCACCTGCTGTACCTCTAGATGTTGGACCTAACTATGAAATGATGATATTGCATAGACATGTGTGCTAAAGGCAAATCCAATCACAATACTACATGATAATGCTTTTACGGAGCACACAGATTAAGGGCGTGCGTATTCATACTAACGTCCAGTAGTTGATTTGGTAAATCATAAATGCAAGACACAATAAGTTTTGAGTACGCCATTGATTATGAATATTACTTATCTCATACATTCAGCACCTAACTCACAAATGGCTGCTGGAAAATAATAATAATAGACTGTCGTTTAACGCGACTCATTTTGTACAGATGGTAATGTTGAGATACTAGAGCTAAACAACTCAGATGAACTTGACTTTCTGTCTCGCGAAAACACGACTTATATCTTCCATAATGTAAGTTTCACAAATATCAAGGCAAAGTCCATGCGGCAAGGCTCTAAAAAACAAGGCATACCAATAACGCAAATAATAATAGATAAATAGATAAAAAATATAAAAAATGGAATATGAAGGTAAATGTAAAATTCGAACGTTATTATTGTTACCTTGGAATAAATCAACTACTTGCTATAAGTGACCTTGAACGAAAGAATTAACTTAGTTACTGGCAAAATTCAATAAAAGCAACAACTTGTGATGGGTAAACATGACAGACCAAGTGTCAGTCAGTCTATAGTATCAATAGAACAGTGGGGGGTCAGAGTACGATATCTTTCAGAGAATTATCAGTTCCAATGACAGCTGCTAACATCAATGTTACGACAACGCCAACAACAGCGCTTCACCAAATAAGCCAATAAACGATTAACAAACTGGAGAGGAGAGAGAGATACTGCTCATTATACCTGGTGTGTAAAATACAACAGGTACTTGGTGAGTGTAACTCAAGAGGTAATTACCCAATACTATTGTCATACGTCACTCAGTACATATTATTTACCTAATGATTTGAGGGGATTACACATACTACCTTCAACAAGAAGAAGGACTCACACTTATCACACTTTTTTGAATCACTGTATGGCCATTTCTTATTAAATTTTGCAGCTATGCATTAAAGTTTTAAAGATTAATCGAAAAATAAGAAATCTGAAAAATACACACACACACAAATATATATATATATATATATATATATATATATATATATATATATATATATATATATATATATATATATATATATATATATATATATATGATGTTGTTCCGGTTTTACGTCACGGACTCCCTTTTCTACCAAGGGCTAGGACGGTTGCCTTCTTGCGAAGGACTTGATTTGGCAGTTGTAATCGTTACCCTGAGTGCATGCCCTTGCTAACCTCAGACCGTGACGGGGCGCGAACCCTCAACTTGCTGCCTCAGAGTCGCGGACGGCTACCGCTTGAGCCACGGTGACGACACTTGAATATATATATATATATATATATATATATAATATATATATATATATATATATATATATATATATATATATATATATTTATATAATATACACATACACGATATATAAGCAAATATCAGGGATTAATTTATTTTAATGCAATGTACCTTCAGTCCCTATACAGTATATAAAATTAAATGTCAAAAGCCTAATACCTTGCTATACATTTTATATGCTATAGCGATTTCTTACGTATGACGAAAGAACATCATCTAAAAAAACGTTTTCTTTCTCATTCAATGTCATTAAGCTTTACATTATACATTGAAAATACTTAATTTCTTTTAGGATGGGAGAGGAGATGAGGAGGTAGATGAGATGAGGAGGTAGAGGAGATGAGGAGGTAGAGGAGATGAGGAGATAGAGGACATGATGAGGTAGAGAAGATGAGAAGGTAGAAGAAATGAGGAAGTAAAGGACATAAGGAGGTAGAGGAGATGATGAACCAGAGGAGATGAGAAAGTAGAGGAGATAAGGAGAAAGAGGAGATGAGGAGGTAGAGATGATGAGGAGGTAGAGGAGATAAGGAGGTAGAGGATATAAGGAGGTAGATGAGATAAGGAGATAGTGGAAATGAGGAGATGAGGAGGTAGAGGAGATATGGAGGTATAAGAGATGTTGGGATGGAGGAGATAATGAGGTAGAGGAGATGAGAAGGTAGAGGATACGAGAAGGTAGAGGAGATGAGGAGCTACAGGAGATAAGGAGGTTGAAGAGATGGATATAAGGACGTAGAGAAGATGAGGAGGCAGAGGGTATGAGGAGGGAAAGGAAATGAGAAGGTAGAGGAGACAAGGAGGTAAATGAGATGAGGAGGTAGGGGATATGAGGAGGTTTTTTATTGTTTTTTTAAGAGAGTGACACCGGGCCAGGCAGAAACTGCCCTCATCAAGATTTCTTACGTATGACGAAAGAACATCATCTAAAAAAACGTTTTCTTTCTCATTCAATGTCAATAAGCTTTACATTATACATTGAAAATACTTAATTTCTTTTAGGATGGGAGAGGAGATGAGGAGGTAGATGAGATGAGGAGGTAGAGGAGATGAGGAGGTAGAGGAGATGAGGAGATAGAGGACATGATGAGGTAGAGAAGATGAGAAGGTAGAAGAAATGAGGAAGTAAAGGACATAAGGAGGTAGAGGAGATGATGAACCAGAGGAGATGAGAAAGTAGAGGAGATAAGGAGAAAGAGGAGATGAGGAGGTAGAGATGATGAGGAGGTAGAGGAGATAAGGAGGTAGAGGATATAAGGAGGTAGATGAGATAAGGAGATAGTGGAAATGAGGAGATGAGGAGGTAGAGGAGATATGGAGGTATAAGAGATGTTGGGATGGAGGAGATAATGAGGTAGAGGAGATGAGAAGGTAGAGGATACGAGAAGGTAGAGGAGATGAGGAGCTACAGGAGATAAGGAGGTTGAAGAGATGGATATAAGGACGTAGAGAAGATGAGGAGGCAGAGGGTATGAGGAGGGAAAGGAAATGAGAAGGTAGAGGAGACAAGGAGGTAAATGAGATGAGGAGGTAGGGGATATGAGGAGGTTTTTTATTGTTTTTTTAAGAGAGTGACACCGGGCCAGGCAGAAACTGCCCTCATCAATATAGGCCCGGCCACGAGAAAATACCAAGACGAAGGAAAAGAAAAAGGTTAAGGGCAAGGCCGAGGTGAGGTAATGTTGCACAAAGGAAAACGACAGACAGAAAAAAACAGTCAAAGTACAGAGGACCAAGAGATATGGAGGACTAGGCTCTGAGATGACGATAGATCTGCTTTTTGAAGGATGAAAGGTCATAAGAATTAGGAAAGACAGAAGGAGGAAGAGAGTTCCAGAGTCTGGAGGTAGATGGGAAGAAGCAGTTGCTGCATTGACCAATCCGCGAGCTACAAATCTCCACACAGTACCTGTGAGGTGAGGCCGCTTGGACAGTGTTACGCGGCCTCGGAAGTGGAGGAGGGATGCAACTCGCCAACTTATCAGAGCAGCGATGGAAGTAGCAGCGATAGAAAAGCGAAAGGGAAGATACCTTACGGCGAAGAGAGAGAGAATCTAGGTTAGAAGTAAGAGAAGGATCATTAATGAGTCTGACTGCCTTAGATTCAACCCTATCAAGAAGATAAGTAAAGGAAGAAGCACCCCAGATGTGAGAGCAGTATTCTAAGCAGGGGCGGATAAGACCTTTGTAAATTTTAAGTAACTGCAATGAGGAAAAGTAATGACGAAAACGAAACAAAAACCCCAATTTTTTAGATGAAGATTTAGAAATTTGGATTATGTGATTCCTCCAAGACAAGTTAGAGGCTATATGTATTCCTAATATGTTGATAGAGTTAAGAGGGTAAATTTCATTAGTTTCAAAGAAACTAATGAGAAGCTGAGGAGGTAGAAGAGATAAGGAGGTGGAAGAGATGAGGAGATAAAAGGGATAATGAAGTAGAGGTGATAAGCAAGTAGTAAATATGAGGAGGTAGATGAGATAAGAATGTAGGGAAGATGAGGAGGTAGAGGTTAAAAGGAGGTAGAGGAGATAGGAGGTAGAGGACATGAGGTGGTAGAAGAGATGAGGAGGTAGAGGAGATGAGGATAAAAAGCTCATTTCAAAAGAAGAATAAGAAAGTAGAGAAGATGAGGAGGTAGAGGAAATAAAGAGGTAGAGGAGATGAGGTAGAGGAGATGAGGATAAAAAGCTCATATCAAATAAGAATCTGATAGAGAAGGATCAAACTTTGAGAGCTTTTTATCTGTAGTAAAGAAAGCGCCATTGAACAATACTGATCCGAGAAATTTAAACCGTTGCTCTGCAGCACATTCATGAAATTCCAAGGAGGCCGCGGTATTTCAGTGGTAATGACGAGAGAGTCGGGAAGTGACAAGCCTGACTGACACGAGCTCAATCCTGCTGCTGGACGTTAGGAAGGGCATCTATCCTTACTGCCCCAGCTTTAATTAATTATGACACATAAAACCGTTTAAAAAAATCAATAAAAATATTATCTTCACTGCAAAGCACACGAATAATTCCATTATAAAGAACATATGCAATGTAAGAAGAAGAAGAAGAAGAAGAAGAAGAAGAAGAAGAAGAAGAAGAAGAAGAAGAAGAAGAAGAAGAAGAAGAAGAAGAAGAAGAAGAAGAAGAAGAAGAGAAAGAAGAAGAAGAAGAAGAAGAAGAAGACCCCAACAAAGGAGAATCATTTTTCTGCCATAAAAAAAAAATATATCATGCTATTAAAAATAGCGACAAATTTTGTGGAATGTATGTATGTATGTATGTATGTATGTATGTATGTATGTATGTATGTATGTATGTATGTATGTAGGTAGGTAGGTATATATGTTTGACTGCAAATATGTAAGCATATGTGTATGCAACTCCGCTGGGATTATACTGTAGACGCCTCAAGGGAATTGATCTTTATGAGGTTGTCTGTCTGTCCGTCTGTATGTATGCTGTGTATATATGTATGTATGTATGTATGTATGTATATATGTACGTATGTATGTATGTATGTATGTATGTATGTATGTATGATTCGGTTTTACGTCACGAACTCCCTTTTCTACTAAGGGCTAGGACGGTTGCCTTCTTACGAAGGACTTGTTTTGGCAGATGTAATCGCTACCCTGAGTGTATGCCCTTACTAACCTCAGTCCGTGACGGGGCACGAACCCTCGACCTGCCGCTTCAGAATCGCAGACGCTACCATTTTGCCACGGAGACTACTGTATGTATGTATGTATGTATGTATGTATGTATGTATGTATGTATATATGTAGGTAGGTAGGTAGGTATATATGTTTGACCGTAAATATGTATGTAAGCATGTGTGTATGCAACTCCGCTAGGATTATACTGTAGACGCCTCAAGGGAATTGATCTTTATGAGGTTGTCTTATGAAAGTAATTCTATGGAAAATTATGATGGTTGAGAGCAACGCCCCTTGGAACTCGCTTTTTCCGTTTCAGTTATATTTTCCTACTGTCTGAAACTGCCACAGTTATTGCTTAATCCGTCTGATTATACAGTATTTACTTATAGTACAAAACTTTTACTATGTGAACTCAATTCTCACTATGTAAATTTCGCTGGCTAGTTTCTCTCTCTCCTCTCTCTCTCTCTCTCTCTCTCTCTCTCTCTCTCTCTCTCTCTCCTCTCTCTCTCTCTCTCTCTCTGTATATATATATATATATATATATATATATATATATATATATATATATATATATATATATATATATATATATATATGTCTGTTATCTATCTATCTATTTATCTATTTCTCCACTATTATTATTATTATTATTATTATTATTATTATTATTATTATTATTATTATTATTATTATTATTATTATTATTATTATTATTATTATTATTATTGTTATTATTATTATTATTATTATTATTATTATTATTATTATTATTATTATTATTATTATTATTATTATTATTATTATTATTAGTAGTAGTAGTAGTAGTAGTAGTAGTAGTAGTAGTATCTCCTGACGTAAGGAGTAAAATTATAACGAAAATTAAAAAATAAATCATATGAAAAAAAAATTATACATATAAATAGGAAGCTGTCTAAGGGGTAACGAAGATATTGAGTGATATTTTAAATTGGAACAAAGGCAAGATTATTAAAAGAGTGAGAGAAGCGAGCACAAAATGAACGGTTTTACTACGGACTCCCTTTTCTACTAAGGGCTAGGACGGTACCTTCTTGCGAAGGACTTTGGTTTTGGCAGATGCAACCGTTATCCTGAGTGACAACCATTTCTAACCTCAAACCGTGGCGGGTCGCGAAACCGTGACATGACGAATCCAAGTTGCGGGCGTTACCACTCGGCCACGGTGAAAGAAAGCACAAAGTGCGTGGTACTACTTTAGCGTGTCATCGCTACAAATTAAGAAGTGGATCCCTGATAACCTAACCTAACCTACCTGTACTTTAGCATAGCCTGATCATACCTAATCTCACCTAACCTAATTTAACCTAACTAAGAGCTCTCCCGGAGAGTTTACTGTAGCTTGGATATGGTGCCAATGATGATATAGCGCTGGAAAATGAAAAATGTTACATAAATAGATAAAGTAAGCACGGTTTTATATGGCACAATTAGTCCCCGTTCGAATGAGGCTGGATACAGAATGAGGCTGGGTGATTAAGGCAGGATATATCTAAAAAAAAAAAAAAAAATCCCAAGCGAGTCAGCCTTAAGCACAATTTAAATTCGAATAAAGAGAGAGAGGAAAAAATAAATATGTAAATCATCTTCAGCACTGATGGATATGTTATTTGTAATGGAAAGGAACTGAAAGAAATGAAAACCTCACTGTAGAAGTCTAGACATTTGGAATATTATTCCAGATGTTCCGGCATTAAAATGAACCAACAAACATACCTTATATATATATATATATATATATATATATATATATATATATATATATATATATATAATATATATATATATATATATATATATATATATATATATATATATATATATATATATATATATATATATATATATACATATATATATATATATATATATATATATATATATATATATATATATATATATATATACATACATATATATATATATATATATATATATATATATATATATATATATATATATATATATATATATATATATATATACATATATATATATATGTATATATATATATATATATATATATATATATATATATATATATATATATATATTATATATATATATATATATATATATATATATATTTAATTAAATATATATATATATATATATATATATATATATATATATATATATATATATATATATATATATATATATATATATAATATATAAATATATATATATATATATATATATATATATATATATATATATATATATATATATATATGTATATATATATATATATATATATATATATATATATATATATATATATATTTAATTAAATATATATATATATATATATATATATATATATATATATATATATATATATATATATATAATATATAAATATATATATATATATATATATATATATATATATATATATATATATATATATATGTATATATATATATATATATATATATATATATATATATATATATATATATATATATATATATATATATATATATATATATATATGTATATATATATATATATATATATATATATATATATATATATATATATATTTAATTAAATATATATATATATATATATATATATATATATATATATATATATATATATATATATATATATATAATTTATATATATATATATATATTATATATATATATATATATATATATATATATACATATATATATATATATATATATTATATATATATATATATATATATATATATATATATATATATATATATGTTTAATTAAATATATATATATATATATATATATATATATATATATATATATATATATTTAATTAAATATATATATATATATATATATATATATATATATATATATATATATATATATATATATATATATATATATATATATATATATATATATATATATAAAGAAATAAGAATGGACCGTCTTTTTCTTTTCTTTTTAATTTTTTTCATAGTTAGTCTCATTCGAGTGATGGAGGACACAGACATGTGGGAAAAAGGAATTAAAGCTGAATATTCTTCCTAACGCCCCACAGTGGGCTAGAACCCACGTTAGTAGCTTATCGGATCGCGCACTCTAACACTGAGCTACAGCGGCCGAATCTATAAATATCAAACTTCGTCTGCTCTAACATGATCTTGTATGGAAAAACAAACGCAAAGTTTACAAATAACAACATTTGTGGATTTTAATTTTCCTGAAGTACTCTCCTTTATGCATTAATGGCAGCCATGGCCGAGTAGTAACGTTCACAACTTTGATTCGCCAGGTCGTGGGTTCTAGGCCCGCCAGAGGTCAGAGGTTAGAAAGGGCATTCATTCAGGGCATATGTCACACTTGCCAAAAGTAAATTCCTTTGCAAGAAGGCACTGTCCTAGCCCATAATAGAAAAGGGCATTAATATCATGTGAGTGGGAAAAAGTAAGACTAAATGCTTCGCATAAGTATGAAATATGAAATTCAGATCTCCCTCGTTAACCTAGATATGGTCCTCTCTCCCACTAAATCCGTCTGACCTAGTTATTCTCCCTTTAAAAAAATATACCATCTTTTCATATGTGTCAAGAAAAACAGGTCATGCTACTTTGTTTTGTGGTAAAGTGGATGCAATCATATATTTTATTTGTTCATGGATTTGCTTAGTTGATGTACAGTGGTTGCTTAAATACAAATCTAACCAGACCCTTTCATCTTCTTGTTGTTTCTTCTTCTCTGTCGGAAACATTACTCAAGTAAGATATAACTTTAAACGGTCATTTATATATCTGGAAAAGTGAAGAGTACATCCTGCTCATCGCAAAAGCCGGTTCGGTAGTCCTGCTCATATCTGCTATATGACGCGAATAAACTAGCGGCCCTTGAAGTGTGAACAGTGCACCCTGCTCAACGCAAGAGTGGACTCCATAGTTCTGTTAATATCTGCTAAATGGCGCAAGTAAACTTCAGGACCTGTAAGAGTGAAAAGCTTGCCCTGCTCATCACAAAATTGGGTTCTGTAGCCCTGTTCATATGTGCTAAATGACACAGTTGAACTATTAGCCCTGTATGTGGGAGCAGTGCACCCTTGTCATCACAAAACTGGGCTCAGTAGTTCTGCTCAAATCTGCTAAATGACGCAAGTGAACTCATCCTGCTCATCACAAAACAGAGTTCGGTAGTTCTGCTCATATCCGCTAAATGGTGCAAGTGAACCAGCGGCCCTGGAAGCGTGAGCAGTGCGCCCTACTCATAAAAAAAGTGGACGACGTAGTTTTTCTCAAATCTGATAAATGACGCATGTGAACTAGTGGCCCTGGATGTGTGAGCAGTGCACCTTGCTCATTACAAAACTGGGTTCCATAGTCCTGATCAACTCTGCTAAATAATGAAAGTGAACCAGTGGTCCTGGATGTATGAGCAGTGTACCCTGCTCATTACAAAACTGGGTAGCGTAGTACTGCTCAAATCTGCTAATTGACGAAAGTGAACTACTGCCCTAAGCTGAATATAAACAATGCTAGCACGGATGCCACAAGTACCAGGAAATTTTCCGATTCCCGAAAGCTGAGGGGAAATGTACAATATGCCTGTCGCCATCAACAGGGTTGTCTGTGCTAATGGATGTCTGGGAGGCCCTGCGGCTTGGATTTGGGTCTAACAAGATTTTATGCTTCGAAATTAGTCCCCATTCGCTTGGTGATGGACACAGGCCTATTGGCACTGCGATATTAAGGCTGGATGCTCTTCCTGACATCCGGGGGCGGGCTCAGACCTGCGATAGTCTTTTCCGAATTTTGCACTCTACCACTGAACTACATGGGGAAAAAGGAAGGGCATTGACCCTCAATCTCACAGCTCCAACTTGATTGTCTACCCTTATTCGAATGGGGACTAAGTGCAATGCATAAATCTTGGTTAGACCCAAACTCAAACAGAAGAGTTTCCCAGATTTCCATGAGCATTGACAACCCTGTTGATGGCGACAGATATATTATACATTTCCCCACTTCTTTCAGGAATCGGAAAATATCCTGGCGCTTGTGGCATCCAGGAACGCTGCACCGGCACTGCCAATGTTTACAGAAATCAAGGAATAACAAATAATCCAAAAGTTAACGGTGTTGCCAAGTGCCACGATGTTTATCTGCATGCTAGACCCGAGCACAACAGCAAGGTGTGCTTGGAGCATTGCATAGCTGAGGACTTCAACCCAATTTTGAAGTCACCGCTTTGTGGCACAATCAAGTCTCCATTTGAATGGGGGTGGACACAAACGAATTGAAGCTTGGGAATTAAGTCTAATTGCCCTTCCTTACGCCCCGCGGTGGGATAAAACTCGTGTGAGTTGCTTCCCAATTCACGCACTCCACCACTGAGTTACCTCAAGCCAACTCTACTTGGTAAAACTTGACAGAATGTTTTCTCATTAATGCCAAAGCTACTTCACGTATTAAGAAGTTTTGCTACTTTTTGCCTCCTCGTTGAACTACTACTACTACTACCATAATTATTATTATTATTATTATTATTATTATTATTATTATTATTATTATTATTATTATTATTATTATTATTATTATTATTATTATTATTATTATTATTATTATTATTATTATTATTAACTGAAATTAGCTTCTGGTGAATGTGTGTGCTTTGACTAGGTCACCCCCTTACAAGGGATATGGAGGATATTTATTAAGCATGTAATTACTATTTTTTTTTAATCACTGAAATTCCGTTATATTCCTTTTCACTAAAGTCATGATCAGAGCTTATGGGCTAAGCCAATATATTTGTAACCCACCTTAGTAATCCCCCTTGTAAGGGGGTGGCCGAGCCAAAGAACACACATTTACCATAAGCTAAGTATACCTATCACGTCGGAAATTTCTGCCATCTAAATTTTATGAAGAAATCAGTATCCCTGAAAAAATTAGGATTCGCGTAGAATATTGCTACCTAATAGATTAAGGCATTTCTCTGGTTAATCCAAAGTCAGAGGCTAGAAAGGGCATTCAATCTGGGTAACGATCACACCTGCCAATACCAAAGTTCTTCAAAAGAATGCAACTTCCTAGCCCTTAATAGAATAGGGAGTCCGTGACGTAAAATCGGATTATCATCTCTGGCTAATCTGACAAAAAAGCAGTTAATTTAATATTGCTAATCTTACTTACATAACTTTTTGAAAATGCCATTTTATGATTTTTAAAATCTATGTTACTTTTTTTATATGCAATTGAAGAATAATTAGCATCTTAAGGAAAATGAGGTCGCAGGCAAACTGTGATCGTGTGATAGAGACCCTTCGGTCTTCACGTAAAACTTGTATTCGATGTCCAGTAAAAGAGGTAAAACAGTATTGGACACACCGCATGCTCTGAGACAGAAGAGAAAATGAATATGTAGCCCAAAAAGGAACAGGAGTGTCACTCACGAGTGAATATCCAAAACTATTCTCCTTTCACCAAGGGTCTCGTTAGTTCTCACGGCCAACCCACACCTGTGTATGGCTTATCTTGACAATCTGAACATCGGTCACCTGTGCTGACTACCTCCTCATCATGTATTGGACGATTTGTATATTAATTACCGTGATCCTGTTTACGTTAATTGAATGTTTTTTTTTAATGAATTTGATACCGGGACAGGCAAAGAAAATGTCCCTCATCGGGCTCGAGCACCAAGAAACTCTTAAGGAACATAGCAGCTTAAGAACAAGGCAGACATAAGAGAACGATAAGCAATAAGAGGACAGGCTGAAATAATAGTTAAAGTAACTGAAAAATATTACTAATGAGAAAGAGAACAAAGAGAAAAGATATGGGGAGTCCTGTGACTCGTCAAATGTGAAGGTATGATAAGAGATGAGTAACGAATAGGCCACAATTACGTAGGATGCAACATTCATTTTAAAGTTACAAAATTAATTTTCCATACCACAAATTTTTTATAATTAGTTGTATTTAGCAATAAAATGGAATAGATACGGAGATGAGGTGATCTATATTTATTAAATCACATTACTGCTGACGTATGGGTATTCTCTACCAGTGTGGTATTTGTATATCCTGTCATAGCCGGCGGTATAACACTGGAGTATTTGTAGTCGTTATCCACTGTCGTGTATATAATTATTCTTTTGCTGCCACCTTTGGCCAGGGCTCAAGCATGCAAGGTGATAATAGATGTGCAAAGATACTTAACACTTAATTTATTTAGAAGCTACATGGTTTATCTAGGCCTCAATGCCCCCGTCCCCTTAACGTAATGTTATCTGTAAGAGCGCCAACAATACTCTCTTTTTTCCCGCTCGTGTCTGACACTTTTTATAACATCGGGTCAGGCACTTGGTCATGCCTCCACCAATAGGATTTCAGAGAAGGGGGAGCACTCCGTAACCTATGGTGTGGGGGCACCTAAAGAACACAAGTTTGGGCGTCAATTCTGGGCTTGTATCAAGGAATAGAGGAAACCACTTGAGATTTCTAGCTTGCACATGGGACACTCATGGGCGTTATTTATACGCCACTCCATTGGTTAGGAATTTTGCTGTATATTTATACAAGCAAAATGGGAGTCGCAGTAGCTCAGCGGTAGAGTGCCCAAGTCGGGAATAGACGAGCATGACATTCGCGAATTCGACGTCGCCCGAGGTATTAGAAAGGACATCCAATGTTAATTCCCCAGTGCCTACCTGTCAGTATCCACCCACATGCAAATTGGGACTGACGGTGTATCATAATGCATCTATGGAGACTCCATAACGTAACTTGGTAGAGATAATACCCCCAGCCCATTTGTGTCCACACCCAAATGGGGGGGACCAATAGTGACACATAAAACGTTAAGAAAACTAAACGTTTCTAAGCAAACAGGATACGAGAAATTGGAATGCTGTCGATTCCATTCTTCATAAGTAGGTTATACAACTGACCATTTTCCAGTCAAGCTAACCTACTTGACTTTATATTCAGGTTACTTTGTGCCCGTATTTGAGGATGATTGCCAAAGACAGCTTGATGTGAATGCTTCCTTCAGTTACGGTTCTTTTCCTATGCCTACAGCTATACCGACCATCCTGGCGTATTTGTTATGCATCTCGTACTATCCCTTTACTTTAATGTCTAATCTGTTTCTCTTTGCTTTATATCTTCTTGGTGCCTGGGAGCGATGAGAGCATTTTTTATTGGCCCGTGCAGGTATCACCCTCTTAATAAATTTTAAAACATCTGATATATACAGAAAAAACGATAAAACAAGTAATAATCTACAGTTTTATGTATCACAATTAGTCCCCATTAATGGAGGTGGATAGAGATAGGTTGGATCTGGGAGATCAAGCCTGAATGTCCTTCTTAAAGTCTCAACATTTGAAAATAAATAGTTGAAAAGTTAAATTTTGTAGTTTGGCATGACAGAGCGAGTCATTCAAACAAACAAAAAACGTAGACTGAAAAGGAAAAAAATATATAATTAACACGGCAAGGAATATGAATTACGGCGGACAAAAGGCCTTCTTAATTGAGAGAGAGAGAGAGAGAGAGAGAGAGAGAGAGGAGAGAGAGAGAGAGAGAGAGAGAGAGAGAGAGAGGAGAGAGAGAGAGAGAGAGAGAGAGAGAGAGAGAGAGAGATTTGTGTTGTCTAATGACAATAACATCAAATTTCATTTAAATTATATTTCGTAAGAGAGAGAGAGAGAGAGAGAGAGAGAGAGAGAGAGAGAGAGAGAGAGAGAGAGAGAGAGAGAGAGAGAGAGAGAGAGAGAGAGAGAGAGAGAGAGAGAGAGAGAGAGCATGTTGGCTCTACCACTGAGCAAACGTGGCTCTCTGTATCCCTTATTGCCAGTACCACCGGTATAATGGATGTCTAAATACAGCCTTTCTATATTCCTCTACGTGCGAAAAATATCTTATAGAAATACATCGCTCGTGCCGGCTGTGTCCTTGTGGTAACATTCGTGACTTTGAATTGCCAGGTCGTGGGTTCGAGGCCCGCCACGGTCTGAGATTAAAAAGGGCATTCACTTAGGGCAACGGTCACACTTGTTAAATGCAAAGTCCTTCGTAAGAAGACAATATCCTAACCCTTAGCAGAAAAATAAAGAATTGCTTGAGAATGAAGATAATGCTTGTGTTCAATACATTAACAAATATGCATTTTCACTTACGAATTGATACCTGGAGTGGTATATTTGTTGCTTAAGATATCAATGTCTTTTACATGTACTAAAGGTGTTTTCTGATTCTTTATATCAGTGTTGATATATCTATACTGTATTTCAAGACGAAGATATGTTATCATGTTCATTAATATCCACATCAGTAGAAATTACACTATTCGTTCGTTCATTGGAAAATTCTCTTTTCAGTTTGATTCACAATATAATTGTTGTGGTAGTGACGTTTTAAGAACTATCCAATTATAAATAATAGTAATTTCTTGATTCTCATTACTTAACTTGCATAGTCAGTTATCTTTAGTGTTCATATATAATCATTACAGTATAAATAATTATTTTCATGATTCAGTTCTTCAGCACAGTTTAATTTTGGACTGATTATAGCATTGATTTTGCTGCTCTAAGTATCTGATATAACGGAACAGGTATTTATTTCGTTCCTGTTCCACCTTCTCCTCTTGATTAATATATCACCATATCTTCCTGTTACAGTAATGTATAACTGAAATATAAACAACATTGTAGATTTGTATTTAGGGATGTCTTTTATGAAAGCAAAAGAAATCATGGAAGTATTTTTCATTACTTGATGATCGAGGGATATTTTTGGATCTAACGTTGCTAAGTTATGAAGATTTTTGTGGAGTATTTGCTCGTAACTTAATTTTCGGTATGAGATTGATTGTGTGGTGATCTGTCTATCACACACAGTTTCATTAGTTATACCTTGTGTGTGTTTTATTGTAATACCATAATTAATATTGTGCATCTACCTACATGAATATATTCATTGAGAGACTATATTAAACCAATCATTTATTTTGTCATTAATTCATCATTTTCTCATGAATAATTGGAATTTGTTTGTAAAGCTAATCTAAATCTTAGGAAATCCTTAATTATGTATAATATGATAAAATTATATCCTTTTATTTTAGAATGTGATGCTCGTCTGATTTGTTTACAGAACGGACGAGGACTCTCTCTGAGGAAAGCATCAGGTGATGACCTGTTGTTAGAGACTCGTAAAATTCGTGTAAATTTATGAGCCTCCCATTTCGCCCCTTGGACTAGTGCTGTCGAATTTGTCAAGCAGTGACTGTTTTAATATTGCATAAAGTTTTTGGATTTTGAACAATAATTTTTGTTGATATTAAGTGTTGTTTATTTTGATGTGTCCAGCAGTCGTGCCTGGAGCTATAACTCTTTGTTATTTTGTAAAATTTAACCTTTTCTTTTGGGCTGAAATATTGCTCCATTATAATATTAACTTTTTTTCAATATATTTTTTATATTTTATCGATGAGTCTCTTATTTAAGCCTGGATTTATGCAGTGTTCAGTTAATATTATTTAGTGTATTTGTGTTATTAACCAGTGGGAGTTCTCCACTAACTATTAAGCAAACGTAACTCGTGCCCTTCACCTTTAGTACTGTACAGTTTGTCTTATATTTAATTATAAGCCAGTAAGTTTTAGCCCAACTTTATTTGAAGTTGGTGGAGTAAATATTTTTGTGTACGGTAGCCTGCAAAAAACTGAGAGTAGACTATTCATTGACCAGGTGAAAGCAGGCATTCTGGGAATAGTCACCACATATTCTAGTTTTTTCTGGTCCTTCGAACCGGACAGTGCCTAGCCTAGCTAGCATACTTTACTACATTTACTGAATGGAATTTGGAATAGGCTACCTTTGGTTTTGTTTTTGAACTTTGATATTAAAACACTGCGCATAAATCCATGGCATATTTTTTGTGATATCACTGCTGATGTCGAATTCTTTAGTCCAAGGGAAGGTTTAGATTAGCTATTTGAATACATGCGTGTGTAATCAAGTGTACCTAGGATATAAATATTATAATCCTAGTGAATTTTGGTATTAGTTTAGTTTGGCCTCCTAGCCAAAATTATTGTGATTTGTATAAGGTAAAGATTAATCCAGCAAGATGTCTTTACCATCAATTGATGAAAGTAAAGCGTTTGAACTTTACAAGGTTGTAACCGATGATCTGACAGATATGCTCAGTTCTATAGAACATGACCTTAAAGCGTCTCCTCCACCATCCTTACGGTCGTTACAGTTTTCAGAAGCAGAACTTACAAAGTTGTACGAGTCCATTGATGTACATTGGACAGCTAGTCAAGATGTTATTGATAGTACCCAGCTTAGCCAAGTTTCTAGAGAGCACAGAACTCTGAAACGTAATGCCTATAAAGTGCTCATACAAATTAAGTCAGCTATAGATGATCATTTGTCCTTTGGTAGTCAAGCACAAGCTACAACTAGTCAAGCTCCTAGTCAGACAGTAGTACCTGCTAGACCCCTTCCACACCCTAAGTTGCCTGAGCTTAAGATTCTTGAATTTGATGGTCAGTTGAGTCAGTGGAATTGTTTTTGGGATTCCTTTAGTAGTTTAATTGATAGTCGTCAAGACATTGACCCAGTATTGAAATTTAACATAGCCTGCTGGCTAGTACAGTGGTAACGCGCTGGCTTCGCATTCACGAGGTCGAAAGATCGGTCCCCGTCCAAGACCGAGAGTTTAAGCTGTTTACTGGCAGGAACTGCTGTGGGTGGACATCACAGTGGGGGGTTGGGGCTTGTCCTGGCTGACGAATACCCATTGTAAAATGGAAATAAAGTTTATTATTATTATTATTTGAGAGGTAAAGCTTATAGAACCATTGAAGGTCTTCCCATAACTAGTGGTAATTACAGTATAGCATTAAGTTTGTTAAGAAAAAGCTTTGCCGATAATGACCTTTTGTTGCAACAATTACATTTAGATTTGATGGATATGAAACCCCCTGAACATAATTTAACTGAGTTGACTGAATTTCACTTAACATTTCAACGTTTGTTGATGCAAATAGAGGGTGTAACCCAAGTACCTTGTGATGACTACCTAATAAAAGACATAATTGCTAAGAAACTTAGTCCTAAAACTTTAGAGTATCTTTTTAATAAGTACAGTACTTATACTTTGACTATTACACAATTGAAGGATGGTATTGGACACCTTATCAAGGTCATGGAATGTTCTCGTATTCTTTCTGATCAGTCTAGGAATAAGCAAGGTTCACATTCTGATGCACATTCCAAAACTAAAGTAGTAATTAGTCAGAATTCTAGTACAAATTCTAATCATAGGTTTAGTACAGTACCTAAACAAGTAGTTGTGTTCCAGACTCAAAATAAGTCTAATTCGTCATCTAGCAATTCATGTACTTGGAACAAACCTTGTCTCTTTTGTAAGGATATTCATAATACTAAGTTTTGTTCTAATTACGCAACTCATGAAGCCAGGAAGAACAGAGTTAGAGAGTTAGAACTATGTTTCGTGTGTATGCAGAAAGGCCATAGAGCATTCTGGGAATAGTCACCACAGATTGCTTTAATTAAAATCTAAGATTATAATTTATTAGCCTGAGAAATTGCTGTCACAAAATTCTTAAATATTTGTTACTCATGCTTATATGTGCTTTCATAGAAACGGAAGGTAAAAGTTGACTGTGAACAAACACATAATCAACTTTCGTATTGCATTTGAATATGAGGAAATGCAGATAAGCATAACATGAATATACTCTCCAAGAATAGTGATATCTTCATATTATTATGTTATTTAAGTTATGGTCATTTTTGTCATGAATACAGATTTTGTTGTAAGTCAGTCTGCACCTCTTTACAAAGCCCTTTGGGAGAGTGTCAATTATTATGTTTTGCATATCTTTGTTTTCTTTATGTATATATTTATTGTAAATTATTTTGCATTTGATATTTGCACAATGAAATGGAGTGTTCATTATTTCAAAGCTCTTGAAATTATATCTGTATAGATTAATTTGTTCAGCTGTTGGATAGGTATCTCTTATAGAAGAATCTTTTAAGCTTAGATAATGCAGTATCAGTTGCCATCTTTTCACAACTATGGATCATGAAAATTTATATTCTCTCAAGATTTTTACTGTGAAGCCAGTCATACTTTAATGTCTAATTTGTTTTTTTATAAGCTAGTTTGATGTCTTATTTTATTTAAATCAACTAAAAGGCATAAAATTTTTATTATTATTATTATTATTATTATTATTATTATTATTATTATTATTATTATTATTATTATTATTATTATTATTATTATTATTATTATTATTATTATTATAAATATTATTATTATTATAATTTTATTACTTGCTGTTGTTTCATTTTATTTTAAAAACGTGAAGAATTCAGACTTAGAGACAATAATAGCATACAGAACTGTTTTTTCATTTTTTTTTGTAATATTCATTATATATCTTGGATTATAATTCCTTTGATATATTCAAATGCTTGGTGACAATTAGGTGAAGAAATGATCTCAAATTGCAATCACTATAAAGTAATTAAAACGCTCTAAAGATCATTACTAATGAATTTATCTTTTGTTATTAGTTACTTTGCCATGATTAATGAACATTCCTTTTCATTCTTGCATCATTATTGAATGTTGCTTTGTGTTTTTTTGCAATGCAACTAATAACAGTAGAGGTTTAGATTACTACTAACAAAGGAAAGATATGTGACTCTGTGGGCATGCCTCCTGAGTAGGCGTGAGATGGGGAGCAGCAAGGGAGTGACTGCTGCTGTATCCTCTCCCTCTAGGGAGTCAAACCTGGCATGGAGTAAGGGGAGTGCGCGTGGTCCTTTCTTGCACCAAAAAGGGTTATTGATAAAGTACTAAGTACTGGAATAGCAGTCAAATCTTCAGAGCCAGTTGGGTTAGGTTAGGTTGGGTTGGGTTAGGTTGGGTTAGGTTAGGTTAGGTTAGGTTAGGTTGGGTTAGGTTAGGTTAGGTTAGGTTAGGTTGGGTTGGGTTAGGTTGGGTTAGGTTAGGTTAGGTTAGGTTAGGTTAGATTATGTTAGGTTATGTTAGGTTAGGTTAATTTAGGTTAGGTTAGGTTAGGTTAACTTAGGTTAAGTTAGGTTAGTTAGGTTAGGTTAGGTTAGGCTAGGTTAAGTTAGGTTAGGTTAGGTTAGGTTAGGCTAGGTTAGGTTAGGTTAGGTTAAGTTAGGTTGGGTTAGGTTAGGTTAGGTTAGGTTTGGTTAGGTTCGGTTAGGTTAAGTTAGGTTAAATTAGGTTAGGTTAAGTTAGGTTAGGTTAGGTTAGGTTAATTTAGGTTAGGTTAGGTTAGGTTAGGTTAACTTAGGTTAAGTTAGGTTAGGTTAGGTTAGGTTAGGTTAGGCTAGGTTAAGTTAGGTTAGGTTAGGTTAGGTTAAGTTAGGTTAGGTTAGGTTAGGTTAGGTTAGGTTAAATTAGGTTAGGTTAAGTTAGGTTAGGTTAGGTTAGGCTAGGTTAAGTTAGGTAAGGTTAGGTTAGGTTAGGTTAGGTTAAGTTAGGTTAGGTTTGGTTAGGTTAGGTTAAGTTAGGTTAGGTTAGGTTAGGTTAGGTTAAGTTAAGTTAGGTTAGGTTAGGTTAAGTTAGGTTAGGTTAAGTTAGGTTAGGTTAGGTTAGGTTAAGTTAAGTTAGGTTAGGTTAAGTTAGGTTAGGTTAGGTTAGGTTAGGTTAGGTTAAGTTAAGTTAAGTTAGGTTAGGTTAGGTTAGGTTAGGTTAAGTTAGGTTAGGTTAAGTTAGGTTAGGTTAGGTTAGGTTAGGTTAATTTAGGTTAGGTTAGGTTAGGTTAGGTTAGGTTAGGTTAGGTTAAGTTAGGTTAGGTTAGGTTAGGTTAAGTTAGGTTAGGTTAGGTTAGGTTAAGTTAGGTTAGGTTAGGTTAGGTTAGGTTAGGTTAGGTTAGGTTAAGTTAGGTTAGGTTAGGTTAAGTTAGGTTAGGTTAAAAAAATCTCTAAAAATACCTAAAAATTACAAACAATTAATAAAAATTACAAAAAATCACTAAAAACTCAAGAAACCACTAAAAATCCATAAAAATTCCCTAAAATATACCTAAAAATCATTAAAAATCCTGAAATATCCCATACATTCCATTAAAAGTCCTAAAAATCCTTAAAAATCTCTAAAAATCCCTACAAATCCCTAAAAATCCTTAAAAATTCCTAACAATTCAAAAAATATCTAAAACTCCATAAAAGAAAATCCATAAAAATCTCTTAAAATCAATAAAAATAACAAAAAATCCATGAAAAATCCAAAAAAAACAAAAAAATATATAAAAATCCATGAAAAACACCAAAAATCAATAGAAATTAATATAAATATATTGAATCTAAAAATCATTAAAAGTCCATAAAAATCTCTAAAAATCTCAAAAAATCCATAGAACTCATTAAAAATCCCAATAAATCGCTAAAAATCGTTAAAAAAACATTAAAATCCATAAAAATCCCTACAAATCCCGAAAAATTAAAAAAATTCTTTAAAAATCTATAAAAATCCCTAAAAATCCATAAAATTTCCCTGAAAAATCCCTACAAATCAATAAACATTCCTAAAATTCCCCAATAATCCAAAAAAATTCATTAATAATCCATAGAAATCATTAAAAAATCCATACACATCTTTAAAAATTACTTAAAATCACTAGAAATAAATTAAAATTCGAAAAAATCCATAAAAATCTCTAAAAATCATTAGATATTACCAAAAATCCATAGAAATTCCTAACAAAATCCATAAAAATCTTTAAAAATCTCTAAATATCCCTAAAATTCACTAAAAATACCTTAAAATCTCTAGAAATCCTTAAAACCCTATAAAGAAATGGTCAAAATCTCTAAAAATCACTAAATTCAACTAATAATCCCTAAAATTTTCTAAAACTCCTGAAAAATCCCTGTAAATATCTAAAAATTCCTAAATTTTTCTAAAAATCCTTAAAATTTATAAAAACCAATAAAAATTTCTAAAAAACATCTCTAAAAAATCCTTAATATTCCTAAAAGTTCATTTTTAGGGATTTGTAGGGATTTTTAGAGATTTTTAATGATTTTTAGGACTTTTAATGGAATGTATGGGATATTTCAGTATTTTTAATGATTTTTAGGTATATTTTAGGGAATTTTTATGGATTTTTAGTGGTTTCTTGAGTTTTTAGTGATTTTTTGTAATTTTTATTAATTGTTTGTAATTTTTAGGTATTTTTAGAGATTTTTAGGGATTTTTTATTGATTATACGAGATTACTAGGGATTTTTAGTGAAGCTAACCTAACTACCTAACCTAACCTAACCTAACCTAACTTAACCTAACCTAACCTAACCTAACCTAACCAAACTTAACCTAACCTAACCTAACTTAACCTAACCTAACCTAAACTAACCTAACCTAACCTAACTTAACCTAACCTAACCAAACCTAACCTAACTTAACCTAACCTAGCCTAACCTAACCTAACCTAACTTAACCTAACCAAACCTAACCTAACCTAACCTAACCTAACTTAACCTAACCTAACCTAACCTAACCTAACCTAACTTATCCAAACCTAACCTAACCTAACCTAACTTAACCTAACCTAACTTAACCTAACCTAACCTAACCTAACCTAAATTAACCTAACCTAACCTAACCTAACCTAACTTAACCTAACCTAACTTAACCTAACCTAACCTAACCTAACTTAACCTAACCTAACCTAACCTAACCTAACCTAACTTAACTTAACCTAACCTAACCTAACCTAACCTAACTTAACCTAACCTAACTTAACTTAACCTAACCTAACTTAACTTAACCTAACCTAACCTAACCTAACCTAACCTAACTTAACCTAACCTAACTTAACTTAACTTAACCTAACTTAACCTAACTTAACCTAACCTAACCTAACCTAACCTAACCTAACTTAACCTAACCTAACCTAACCTAAACTAACCTAACCTAACTTAACCTAGCCTAACCTAACCTAACCTAACCTAACCTAACCTAACTTAACCTAACCTAACCTAACCTAACCTAACCTAACTTAACCTAACCTAACCTAACCTAACCTAACCTAACTTAACCTAACCTAACCTAACCTAACCTAACCTAACCTAACTTAACTTAACCTAACCTAACCTAGCCTAACCTAACATAACCTAACCTAACCTAGCTTAACCTAACCTAACCTAACCTAACCTAACCTAACCTAACTTAACCTAACCTAACTTAACCTAACGTAACCTAACCTAACCTAACTTAACCTAACCTAACCTAACCTAACCTAACCTAACTTAACCTAACCTATACTAACCTAACCTAACCAAACCTAACCTAACTTAACCTAACCTAACTTAACCTAACTTAACCTAACCTAACCTAACCTAACCTAACCTAACTTAACCTAACCTAACCTAACCTAACTTAACCTAACCTAACCTAACCGAACCTAACCTTAGGTTAGGTTAAGTTAGGTTAGGTTAAGTTAGGTTAAGTTAGGTTAGGTTAGGTTAGGTTAGGTTAGGTTTGGTTAAGTTAGGTTAGGTTAGGTCAGGTTAGGTTAGGTTAAGTTAGGTTAGGTTAGGTTAGGTTAAGTTAGGTTAGGCTAGGTTAGGTTAGGTTAAGTTAAGTTAGGTTAGGTTAAGTTAGGTTAGGTTAGGTTAGGTTAAGTGAGGTTACCTTAGGTTAGGTTAGGTTAGGTTAGGTTAAGTTAGGTTAGGTTAAGTTAGGTTAGGTTAGGTTAGGTTAGGTTAAGTTAGGTTAGGTTAGGTTAGGTTAGGTTAGGTTAGGTTAGGTTAAGTTAGGTTTGGTTAGGTTCAGTTAGGTTAATTTAGGTTAAATTAGGTTAGGTTAAGTTAGGTTAGGTTAGGTTAGGTTAATTTAGGTTAGGTTAGGTTAGGTTAGGTTAGGTTAACTTAGGTTAAGTTAGGTTAGGTTAGGTTAGGTTAGGCTAGGTTAGGTTAGGTTAGGTTAGGTTAGGATAGGTTAAGTTAGGTTAGGTTAGGTTAGGCTAGGTTAAGTTAGGTTAGGTTAGGTTAGGTTAGGTTAAGTTAGGTTAGGTTAGGTTAGGTTAGGTTAGGTTAACTTAAGTTAGGTTAGGTTAGGTTAGGGTAAGTTAGGTTAGGTTAGGTTAGGTTAGGTTAAGTTAGGTTAGGTTAGGTTTCATTAGGTTAGGTTAAGTTACATTAGGTTAGGTTAGGTTAGGTTAGGTTAAGTTAAGTTAGGTTAGGTTAGGTTAAGTTAGGTTAGGTTAAGTTAGGTTAGGTTAGGTTAGGTTAGGTTAGGTTAGGTTAAGTTAAGTCAGGTTAGGTTAGGTTAGGTTAGGTTAGGTTAGGTTAGGTTAAGTTAGGTTAGGTTAGGTTAGGTTAAGTTAGGTTAGGTTAGGTTAGGTTAAGTTAGGTTAGGTTGTTAGGTTAGGTTAGGTTAGGTTAATTTAGGTTAGGTTAGGTTAGGTTAAGTTAGGTTAGGTTAGGTGAGGTTAGGTTAGGTTAGGTTAGGTTAGGTTAAGTTAGGTTAGGTTAAGTTAGGTTAGGTTAGGTTAGGTAGTTAGGTTAGCTTCACTAAAAATCCCTAGTAATCTCGAATAATCAATAAAAAATCCCTAAAAATCTCTAACAATACCTAAAAATTACAAACAATTAATAAAAATTACAAAAAATCACTAAAAACTCAAGAAAACACTAAAAATCCATAAAAATTCCCTAAAATATACCTAAAAATCATTAAAAATCCTGAAATATCCCATACATTCCATTAAAAGTCCTAAAAATCCCTACAAATCCCTAAAAATCCTTAAAAATCCCTAACAATTCAAAAAATATCTAAAACTCCATAAAAGAAAAGCCATAAAAATCTCTTAAAATCAATATAAATAACAAAAAATCCATGAAAAATCCAAAAAAACAAAAAAATATATAAAAATCCATGAAAAACACGAAAAATCATTAGAAATTAATATAAATATATTGAATCTAAAAATCATTAAAAGTCCATAAAAATCTCTAAAAATCTCAAAAAATCCCTAAAACTCATTAAAAATCCCAATAAATCGCTAAAAATCGTTAAAAAATAAAAATTCATTAATAATCCATAGAAATCATTAAAAAATCCATACACATCTTTAAAAATTACTTAAAATCACTAGAAATAAATTAAAATTCGAAAAAATCCATAAAAATCTCTAAAAATCATTAGATATTACCAAAAATCCATAGAAATTCCTAACAAAATCCATAAAAATCTTTAAAATTCTCTAAATATCCCTAAAATTCACTAAAAATACCTTAAAATCTCTAGAAATCCTTAAAACCCTATAAAGAAATGTTCAAAATCTCTAAAAATCGCTAAATTCAACTAATGATCCCTAAAATTTTCTAAAACTCCTGAAAAATCAGTGTAAATATCTAAAAATTCCTAAATTTTTCTAAAAATCCTTAACAATTTATAAAAACCAATAAAAATTTCTAAAAAACATCTCTAAAAAATCCTTAATATTCCTAAAAGTTCATTTTTAGGGATTTGTAGGGATTTTTAGAGATTTTTAAGGATTTTTAGGACTTTTAATGGAATGTATGGGATTTTTAAGGATTTTTAATGATTTTTAGGTATATTTTAGGGAATTTTTATGGATTTTTAGTGGTTTCTTGAGTTTTTAGTGATTTTTTGTAATTTTTATTAATTGGTTGTAATTTTTAGGTATTTTTAGAGATTTTTAGGGATTTATTATTGATTATTCGAGATTACTAGGGATTTTTAGTGAAGCTAACCTAACTACCTAACCTAACCTAACCTAACCTAACTTAACCTAACCTAACTTAACCTAACCTAACCTGACCTAACCTAACCTAACTTAACCTAACCTAACCTAACCTAACCTAACTTAACCTAACCTAACCTAACCTAACCTAACTTAACCTAACCTAACCTAACCTAACCTATCCTAACTTAACCTAACCTAACCTAAACTAACCTAACCTAACCTAACTTAACCTAACCTAACCTAACCTAACCTAACTTAACCTAACCTAGCCTAACCTAACTTAACCTAACCTAACCTAACCTAACCTAACCTAACCTAACTTAACCTAACCTAACTTAACTTAACCTAACTTAACCTAACCTAACCTAACTTAACCTAACCTAACTTAACCTAACCTAACCTAACCTAACCTAACTTAACCTAACCTAACCTAACCTAACCTAACTTATCTTAACCTAACCTAACCTAACCTAACTTAACCTAACCTAACCTAACCTAACCTAACCTAACCTAACCTAACTTAACCTAACCTAACCTAACCTAACCTAACTTAACCTAACTTAACCTAACCTAACCTAATCTAACCAAACTTAACTTAACCTAACCTAACCTAACCTAACTTAACCTAACCTAACCTAACCTAACTTAACTTAACCTAACCTAACCTAACCTAACCTAACCTAACCTAACTTAACCTAACTTAACCTAACTTAACTTGACCTAACCTAACCTAAAATAACCTAACCTAACTTAACCTAACCTAACCTAACCTAACTCAACTTAACCTAACTTAACCTAACCTAACCTAACTTAACCTAACCTAACTTAACCTAACCTAACCTAACCTAACCTAACTTAACCTAACCTAACCTAACCTAACTTAACCTAAACTAACCTAACCTACCCTAACTTAACCTAACCTAACCTAACCTAACCTAACCTAACTTAACCTAACCTAACCTAACCTAACCTAACCTAACTTAACCTAACCTAACCTAACCTAATCTAACCTAACCCAACTTAACCTTACCTAACCTAACCAAACCTAACCTAACTTAACCTAACCTAACCTAACCTAACCTAACCTAACCAAACCTAACCTAACCTAACCTAACCTAACCTAACTTAACCTAACCTAACCTAACCTAACCTAACTTAACCTAGCCTAACCTAACCTAACCTAACTTAACCTAACTTAACCTAACCTAACCTAAATTAACCTAACCTAACCTAACCTAACCTAACCTAACTTATCCTAACTTAACCTAACCTAACCTAACCAAACCTAACTTAACCTAACCTAACCTAACCTAACCTAACCTAACTTAACTTAACCTAACCTAACCAAACCAAACCTAACCTAACCTAACCTAACTTAACTTAACCTAACCTAACCTAGCCTAACCTAAATTAACCTAACCTAATTTAACTTAACCTAACCTAACCTAACCTAACCTAACCTAACTTAACCTAACCTAACCTAACTTAACCTAACCTAAACTAACCTAACCTAACCAAACCTAACCTAACTTAACCTAACCTAACTTAACCTAACCTAACCTAACCTAACCTAACTTAACCTAACCTAACCGAACCTAACTTAGCCTAACCTAACCTAACCTAACCTAACCTTAGGTTAGGTAAGGTTAAGTTAGGTTAGGTTAGGATAGGTTAAGTTAGGTTAGGTTAAGTTAGGTTAGGTTAGGTTAGGTTAAGTTAGGTTAGGTTTAGTTAGGTTAGGTTAGGTTAGGTTAAGTTAGGTTAGGTTAAGTTAGGTTAGGTTAGGTTAGGTTAGGTTAGGTCAGGTTAGGTTAGGTTAAGTTAGGTTAGGTTAGGTTAGGTTAGGTTAAGCTAAGTTAGGTTAGGTTAGGTTAGGTTAGGTTAGGTTAAGTGAGGTTACCTAAGGTTAGGTTAGGTTAGGTTAGGTTAAGTTAGGTTAGGTTAGGTTAAGTTAGGTTTGGTTAGGTTAAGTTAGGTTAAGTTAGGTTAGGTTAGGTTAGGTTAGGTTAAGTTAGGTTAGGTTAGGTTAGGTTTGGTTAGGTTAGGTTAGGTTAAGTTAGGTTAAGTTAGGTTAGGTTAAGTTAGGTTAGGTTAGGTTAGGTTAGGTTAATTTAGGTTAGGTTAGGTTTGGTTAGGTTAGGTTAAGTTAGGTGTAGTTTGGTTAGGTTAGGTAAAGGTTAGGTTAGGCTAGGTTAGGTTAGGTTAGGTTAGGTTAAGTTAGGTTAGGTTAGGTTAGGTTAAGTTAGGTTAGGTTTGGTTAAGTTAGGTTAGGTTAGGTTAGGTTAGGTTAAGTTAGGTTAGGTTAGGTTAGGTTAGGTTATGTTAAGTTAGGTTAGGTTAGGTTAGGTTAGGTTAGGTTAAGTTAGGTTAGGTTAGGTTAGGTTTGGTTAAGTTAGGTTAGGTTAGGTTAGGTTAGGTTAGGTTAGGTTAAGTTAAGTTAGGTTAGGTTAGGTTAGGTTAGGTTAAGTTAGGTTAGGTTAGGTTAGGTTAGGTTAGGTTAGGTTAGGTTAAGTTAGTTTAGGTTAGGTTAGGTTAGGTTAGGTTAAGTTAGGCTAGGTTAGGTTAGGTTAGGTTAAGTTAGGTTAGGTTAGGTTAGGTTAAGTTAGGTTAGGTTTGGTTAGGTTAGGTTAATTTAGGTTAGGTTAGGTTAGGTTAGGTTAGGTTCAGTTAAGTTAGGTTAGGTAAGGTTAGGTTTGGTTAAGTTAGGTTAGGTTAGGTTAAGTTAGGTTAGGTTAGGTTAGGTTAGGTTAAGTTAGGTTAGGTTAGGTTAGGTTAGGTTAGGTTTGGTTAAGTTAGGTTAGGTTAGGTTAAGTTAGGTTAGGTTAGGTTAGGTTAGGTTAGGTTAAGTTAAGTTAGGTTAGGTTAGGTTAGGTTAAGTTAGGTTAGGTTAGGTTAGGTTAGGTTAGGTTAGGTTAGGTTAGGTTAAGTTAGGTTAGGTTAAGTTAAGTTAGGTTAGGTTAGGTTAGGTTAAGTTAGGTTAGGTTAGGTTAGGTTAGGTTAAGTTAGGTTAGGTTAGGTTAGGTTAGGTTAGGTTAGGTTAAGTTAGGTTAGGTTAGGTTAGGTTAGGTTAAGTTAGGTTAGGTTAGGTTAGGTTAAGTTAGGTTAGGTTAGGTTAGGTTAGGCTAGGTTAGGTTAGGTTAGGTTAGGTTAAGTTAGGTTAGGTTAGGTTAGGTTAGGTTAAGTTAGGTTAGGTTAGGTTAAGTTAAGTTAGGTTAGGTTAGGTTAGGTTAGGTTAGGTTATGTTAGGTTAGGGTAGGTTAGGTTAGGTTAGGTTAATTTAGGTTAGGTTAGGTTAAGTTAGGTTAGGTTAGGTTAGGTTAGGTTAAGTTAGGTTAGGTTAAGTTAGGTTAGGTTAGGTTAGGTTAGGTAGTTAGGTTAGCTTCACTAAAAATCCCTAGTAATCTCGAATAATCAATAAAAAATCCCTAAAAATCTCTAAAAATACCTAAAAATTACAAACAATTAATAAAAATTACAAAAAATCACTAAAAACTCAAGAAACCACTAAAAATCCATAAAAATTCCCTAAAATATACCTAAAAATCATTAAAAATCCTGAAATATCCCATACATTCCATTAAAAGTCCTAAAAATCCTTAAAAATCTCTAAAAATCCCTACAAATCCTTAAAAATCCTTAAAAATTCCTAACAATTCAAAAAATATCTAAAACTCCATAAAAGAAAATCCATAAAAATCTCGTAAAATCAATAAAAATAAAAAAAAATCCATGAAAAATCCAAAAAAACAAAAAAATATATAAAAATCCATGAAAAACAACAAAAATCAATAGAAATTAATATAAATATATTGAATCTAAAAATCATTAAAAGTCCATAAAAATCTCTAAAAATCTCAAAAAATCCCTAAAACTCATTAAAAATCCCAATAAATCGCTAAAAATCGTTAAAAAAAACATTAAAATCCATAAAAATCCCTACAAATCCCGAAAAATTAAAACAAATCTTTAAAAATATATAAAAATCCCTAAAAATCCATAAAATTTCCCTGAAAAATCCCTACAAATCAATAAACATTCCTAAAATTCCCCAATAATCCATAAAAATTCATTAATAATCCATAGAAATCATTAAAAAATCCATACACATCTTTAAAAATTACTTAAAATCACTAGAAATAAATTAAAATTCGAAAAAATCCATAAAAATCTCTAAAAATCATTAGATATTACCAAAAATCCATAGAAATTCCTAACAAAATCCATAAAAATCTTTAAAATTCTCTAAATATCCCTAAAATTCACTAAAAATACCTTAAAATCTCTAGAAATCCTTAAAACCCTATAAAGAAATGGTCAAAATCTCTAAAAATCGCTAAATTCAACTAATGATCCCTAAAATTTTCTAAAACTCCTGAAAAATCAGTGTAAATATCTAAAAATTCCTAAATTTTTCTAAAAATCCTTAAAAATTTATAAAAACCAATAAAAATTTCTAAAAAACATCTCTAAAAAATCCTTAATATTCCTAAAAGTTCATTTTTAGGGATTTGTAGGGATTTTTAGAGATTTTTAAGGATTTTTAGGACTTTTAATGGAATGTATGGGATATTTCAGTATTTTTAATGATTTTTAGGTATATTTTAGGGAATTTTTATGGATTTTTAGTGGTTTCTTGAGTTTTTAGTGATTTTTTGTAATTTTTATTAATTGTTTGTAATTTTTAGGTATTTTTAGAGATTTTTAGGGATTTATTATTGATTATTCGAGATTACTAGGGATTTTTAGTGAAGCTAACCTAACTACCTAACCTAACCTAACCTAACCTAACTTAACCTAACCTAACTTAACCTAACCTAACCTGACCTAACCTAACCTAACTTAACCTAACCTAACCTAACCTAGCCTAACCTAACTTAACCTAACCTAACCTAACCTAACTTAACCTAACCTAACCTAACCTAACCTATCCTAACTTAACCTAACCTAACCTAAACTAACCTAACCTAACCTAACTTAACCTAACCTAACCTAACCTAACCTAACTTAACCTAACCTAGCCTAACCTAACTTAACCTAACCTAACCTAACCTAACCTAACCTAACTTAACCTAACCTAACTTAACCTAACCTAACCTAACCTAACTTAACCTAACCTAACCTAACCTAACCTAACCTAACTTAACCTAACCTAACCTAACCTAACCTAACCTAACTTAACCTAACCTAACCTAGCTTAACCTAACCTAACTTAACCTAACCTAACCTAACTTAACCTAACCTAACTTAACCTAACCTAACCTAACTTAACTTAACCTAACCTAGCCTAACCTAACCTAACTTAACCTAACCTAACTTAACCTAACCTAACCTAACTTAACTTAACCTAACCTAACCTAACCTAACCTAACTTAACCTAACCTAACCTAACCTAATTTAACTTAACCTAACTTATCCTAACCTAACCTAACTTAACCTAGCCTAACTTAACCTAACCTAACCTAACCTAACCTAACCTAACTTAACCTAACCTAACCTAACCTAACCCAACCTAACTTAACTTAACCTAACCTAACCTAACCTAACTTAACCTAACCTAACCTAACCTAACCTAACCTAACCTAACTTAACCTAACCTAACTTAACCTAACCTAACCTAACCTAACTTAACCTAACCTAACCTAACTTAACCTAGCCTAGCTTAACCTAACCTAACCTAACTTAACTTAACCTAACCTAACCTAACCTAACTTAACCTAACCTAACTTAACCTAACCTAACCTAACTTAACTTAACCTAACCTAACCTAACCTAACTTAACCTAACCTAACTTAACTTAACCTAACTTAACCTAACTGAACCTAACTTAACCTAACCTAACCTAACCTAACCTAACCTAACCTAACCTAACCTAACCTAAACTAACCTAACCTAACCTAACTTAACCTAACCTAACCTAACCTAACCTAACTTAACCTAACCTAGCCTAACCTAACTTAACCTAACCTAACCTAACCTAACCTAACCTAACTTAACCTAACCTAACTTAACCTAACCTAACCTAACCTAAATTAGCCTAACCTAACCTAACCTAACCTAACCTAACTTAACCTAACCTAACCTAACCTAACCTAACCTAACTTAACCTAACCTAACCTAGCTTAACCTAACCTAACCTAACCTAACTTAACCTAACCTAACCTAACTTAACCTAACCTAACTTAACCTAACCTAACCTAACTTAACTTAACCTAACCTAACCTAACCTAACCTAACTTAACCTAACCTAACCTAACTTAACTTAACCTAACCTAACCTAACCTAACCTAACTTAACCTAACCTAACCTAACCTAACCTAACCTAACTTAACTTAACCTAACCTAACCTAACCTAACCTAACCTAACTTAACCTAACCTAACCTAACCTAACCTAACCTAACTTAACCTAACCTAACCTAACCTAACCTAACCTAACTTAACCTAACCTAACCTAACCTAACCTAACTTAACCTAACTTAACCTAACCTAACCTAACCTAACCAAACATAACTTAACCTAACCTAACCTAACCTAACTTAACCTAACCTAACCTAACCTAACCTAACTTAACTTAACCTAACCTAACCTAACCTAACCTAACCTAACTTAACCTAACTTAACCTAACTTAACTTGACCTAACCTAACCTAACCTAACCTAATCTAACTTAACCTAACCTAACCTAACCTAACTCAACTTAACCTAACTTAACCTAACCTAACCTAACTTAACCTAACCTAACTTAACCTAACCTAACCTAACCTAACCTAACTTAACCTAACCTAACCTAACGTAACTTAACCTAAACTAACCTAACCTACCCTAACTTAACCTAACCTAACCTAAACTAACCTAACCTAACCTAACTTAGCTTAACCTAACCTAACCTAACCTAACCTAACTTAACCTAACCTAACCTAACCTAATCTAACCTAACCCAACTTAACCTAACCTAACCTAACCAACCTAACCTAACTTAACCTAACCTAACCTAACCTAACCTAACCAAACCTAACCTAACCTAACCTAACCTAACCTAACTTAACCTAACCTAACCTAACCTAACCTAACCTAACTTAACCTAGCCTAACCTAACCTAACCTAACTTAACCTAACTTAACCTAACCTAACCTAAATTAACCTAACTTAACCTAACCTAACCTAACCTAACTTATCCTAACTTAACCTAACCTAACCTAACCAAACCTAACTTAACCTTACCTAACCTAACCTAACCTAACCTAACTTAACTTAACCTAACCTAACCTTACCTAACCTAACCTAACCTAACTTAACTTAACCTAACCTAACCTAGCCTAACCTAACTTAACCTAACCTAATCTAACCTAACCTAACCTAACCTAACCTAACCTAACTTAACCTAACCTAACCTAACTTAACCTAACCTAAACTAACCTAACCTAACCAAACCTAACCTAACTTAACCTAACCTAACTTAACCTAACTTAACCTAACCTAACCTAACCTAACCTAACTTAACCTAACCTAACCGAACCTAACTTAGCCTAACCTAACCTAACCTAACCTAACCTATACTTAGGTTAGGTAAGGTTAAGTTAGGTTAGGTTAGGATAGATTAAGTTAGGTTAGGTTAAGTTAGGTTAGGTTAGGTTAGGTTAGGTTAGGTTAAGTTAGGTTAGGTTAGGTTAGGTTAGGTTAAGTTAGGTTAGGTTAGGTTAGATTAGGTTAAGTTAGGTTAGGTTAGGTTAGGTTAGGTTAGGTTAGGTCAGGTTAGGTTAGGTTAAGTTAGGTTAGGTTAGGTTAAGTTAGGTTAGGTTAGGTTAGGTTAGGTTAAGTTAAGTTAGGTTAGGTTAGGTTAGGATAGGTTAGGTTAAGTGAGGTTACCTTAGGTTAGGTTAGGTTAGGTTAGGTTAAGTTAGGTTAGGTTAGGTTAAATTAGATTTGGTTAGGTTAAGTTAGGTTAAGTTAGGTTAGGTTAGGTTAGGTTAGGTTAGGTTAAGTTAGGTTAGGTTAGGTTAGGTTAAGTTAGGTTAAGTTAGGTTAGGTTAGGTTAGGTTAGGTTTGGTTAGGTTAGGTTAGGTTAAGTTAGGTTAAGTTAGGTTAGGTTAAGTTAGGTTAGGTTAGGTTAGGTTAGGTTAATTTAGGTTAGGTTAGGTTTGGTTAGGTTAGGTTAGGTTAGGTTAGGTTAGGTTAAGTTAAGTTAGGTTAGGTTAGGTTAAGTTAGGTTAGGTTAAGTTAGGTTAGGTTAAGTTAAGTTAGGTTAGGTTGGGTTAGGTTAGGTTAGGTTAAGTTAGGTTAGGTTAGGTTAGGTTAGGTTAGGTTAGAGTTAGGTTAGGTTAGGTTAGGTTAGGTTAAGTTAGGCTAGGTTAGGTTAGGTTAGGTTAGGTTAATTTAGGTTAGGTTAGGATAGGTTAGGTTAGGTTAAGTTAGGTTAGGTTAGGTTAGGTTAGGTTAGGCTAAGTTAGGTTAGGTTAGGTTAGGTTAAGTTAGGTTTGGTTAGGTTAGGTTAAGTTAGGTTAGGTTAGGTTAGTTTAGGTTAGGTTAGGTTAAGTTAGGTTAGGTTAGGTTAGGTTAGGTTAGGTTAAGTTAGGTTAGGGTAGGTTAAGTTAGGTTAGGTTAGGTTAGGTTAGGTTAGGTTAAGTTAGGTTAGGTTAGGTTAGGTTAGGTAGTTAGGTTAGCTTCACTAAAAATCCCTAGTAATCTCGAATAATCAATAAAAAATCCCTAAAAATCTCTAAAAATACCTAAAAATTACAAACAATTAATAAAAATTACAAAAAATCACTAAAAACTCAAGAAACCACTAAAAATCCATAAAAATTCCCTAAAATATACCTAAAAATCATTAAAAATCCTGAAATATCCCATACATTCCATTAAAAGTCCTAAAAATCCTAAAAAATCTCTAAAAATCCCTACAAATCCTTAAAAATCCTTAAAAATTCCTAACAATTCAAAAAATATCTAAAACTCCATAAAAGAAAATCCATAAAAATCTCTTAAAATCAATAAAAATAACAAAAAATCCATGAAAAATCCAAAAAAAACAAAAAAATATATAAAAATCCATGAAAAACACCAAAAATCAATAGAAATTAATATAAATATATTGAATCTAAAAATCATTAAAAGTCCATAAAAATCTCTAAAAATCTCAAAAAATCCATAGAACTCATTAAAAATCCCAATAAATCGCTAAAAATCGTTAAAAAAACATTAAAATCCATAAAAATCCCTACAAATCCCGAAAAATTAAAAAAATTCTTTAAAAATCTATAAAAATCCCTAAAAATCCATAAAATTTCCCTGAAAAATCGCTACAAATCAATAAACATTCCTAAAATTCCCCAATAATAAATAAAAATTCATTAATAATCCATAGAAATCATTAAAAAATCCATACACATCTTTAAAAATTACTTAAAATCACTAGAAATAAATTAAAATTCGAAAAAATCCATAAAAATCTCTAAAAATCATTAGATATTACCAAAAATCCATAGAAATTCCTAACAAAATCCATAAAAATCTTTAAAAATCTCTAAATATCCCTAAAATTCACTAAAAATACCTTAAAATCTCTAGAAATCCTTAAAACCCTATAAAGAAATGGTAAAAATCTCTAAAAATCGCTAAATTCAACTAATAATCCCTAAAATTTTCTAAAACTCCTGAAAAATCCCTGTAAATATCTAAAAATTCCTAAATTTTTCTAAAAATCCTTAAAAAATTATAAAAACCAATAAAAATTTCAAAAAAAAAATCTCTAAAAAACCCTTAATATTCCTAAAAGTTCATTTTTAGGGATTTGTAGGGATTTTTAGAGATTTTTAATGATTTTTAGGACTTTTAATGGAATGTATGGGATATTTCAGTATTTTTAATGATTTTTAGGTATATTTTAGGGAATTTTTATGGATTTTTAGTGGTTTCTTGAGTTTTTAGTGATTTTTTGTAATTTTTATTAATTGTTTGTAATTTTTAGGTATTTTTAGAGATTTTTAGGGATTTATTATTGATTATTCGAGATTACTAGGGATTTTCAGTGAAGCTAACCTAACCACCTAACCTAACCTAACCTAACCTAACTTAACCTAACCTAACTTAACCTAACCTAACCTAATTTAACCTAACCTAACTTAACCTAACCTAACCTAACCTAACCTAACCTAACTTAACCTAACCTAACCTAACCTAACCTAACCTAACCTAACTTAACCTAACCTAACCTAACCTATCCTAACTTAACCTAAACTAACCTAACCTAACCTAACCTAACCTAACCTAACTTAACCTAACCTAGCCTAACCTAACCTAACCTAACCTAACCTAACCTAACTTAACCTAACCTAACCTAACCTAACCTAACTTAACCTAACCTAACTTAACCTAACCTAACCTAACCTAACTTAACCTAACCTAACCTAACTTAACCTAACCTATCTTAACCTAACCTAACCTAACTTAACTTAACCTAACCTAACCTAACCTAACCTAACCTAACTTAACCTAACCTAACTTAACCTAACCTAACCTAACTTAACTTAACCTAACCTAACCTAACCTAACTTAACCTAACCTAACTTAACTTAACCTAACTTAACCTAACCTAACCTAACTTAACCTAACCTAACTTAACCTAACCTAACCTAACCTAACCTAACTTAACCTAACCTAACCTAACCTAACCTAACCTAACTTAACTTAACTTAACCTAACCTAACCTAACCAAACCTAACCTAACCTAACCTAACCTAACTTAACCTAACTTAACCTAACCTAACCTAACCTAACCAAACCTAACTTAACCTAACCTAACCTAACCTAACTTAACCTAACCTAACCTAACCTAACCTAACTTAACTTAACCTAACCTAACCTAACCTAACCTAACTTAACCTAACTTAACCTAACTTAACTTGACCTAACCTAACCTAACCTAACCTAACCTAACTTAACCTAACCTAACCTAACCTAACTCAACTTAACCTAACTTAACCTAACCTAACCTAACTTAACCTAACCTAACTTAACCTAACCTAACCTAACCTAACCTAACTTAACATAACCTAACCTAACCTAACTTAACCTAAACTAACCTAACCTACCCTAACTTAACCTAACCTAACCTAACCTAACCTAACCTAACTTAACCTAACCTAACTTAACCTAACCTAACCTAATCTAACCTAACCCAACTTAACCTTACCTAACCTAACCAAACCTAACCTAACTTAATCTAACCTAACCTAACCTAACCTATCCTAACCAAACCTAACCTAACTTAACCTAACCTAACCTAACCTAACCTAACTTAACCTAGCCTAACCTAACCTAACCTAACCTAACTTAACCTAACCTAACCTAAATTAACCTAACCTAACCTAACCTAACCTAACTTATCCTAACTTAACCTAACCTAACCTAACCAAACCTACCTTAACCTAACCTAACCTAACCTAACCTAACTTAACTTAACCTAATCTAACCTAACCAAACCTAACCTAACCTAACCTAACTTAACTTAACCTAACCTAACCTAGCCTAACCTAACTTAACCTAACCTAATCTAACTTAACCTAACCTAACCTAACCTAACCTAACCTAACCTAACTTAACCTAACCTAACCTAACTTAACCTAACCTAAACTAACCTAACCTAACCAAACCTAACCTAACTTAACCTAACCTAACTTAACCTAACTTAACCTAACCTAACCTAACCTAACTTAACCTAACCTAACCGAACCTAACTTAGCCTAACCTAACCTAACCTAACCTAACCTAACCTTAGGTTAGGTAAGGTTAAGTTAGGTTAGGTTAGGATAGGTTAAGTTAGGTTAGGTTAAGTTAGGTTAGGTTAGGTTAGGTTAGGTTAGGTTAGGATAAGTTAGGTTAGGTTAGGTTAGGTTAGGTTAGGTTAAGTTAGGTTAGGTTAGGTTAGATTAGGTTAGGTTAAGTTAGGTTAGGTTAGGTCAGGTTAGGTTAGGTTAAGTTAGGTTAGGTTAGGTTAAGTTAGGTTAGGTTAGGTTAGGTTAGGTTAAGTGAGGTTACCTAAGGTTAGGTTAGGTTAGGTTAGGTTAAGTTAGGTTAGGTTAGGTTAAGTTAGGTTTGGTTAGGTTAAGTTAGGTTAAGTTAGGTTAGGTTAGGTTAGGTTAGGTTAAGTTAAGTTAGGTTAGGTTAGGTTAAGTTAGGTTAGGTTAAGTTAGGTTAGGTTAAGATAAGTTAGGTTGGGTTTGGTTAGGTTAGGTTAGGTTAAGTTAGGTTAGGTTAGGTTAGGCTAGGTTAAGTTAGGTTAGGTTAGGTTAGGTTAGGTTAAGTTAGGTTAGGTTAGGTTAGGTTAGGTTAAGTTAGGTTAGGTTAGGTTAGGTTAGGTTAGGTTAATTTAGGTTAGGTTAGGTTAGGTTAGGTTAGGTTAGGTTAAGTTAGGTTAGGTTAGGTTAGGTTAGGTTAGGCTAAGTTAGGTTAGGTTAGGTTAGGTTAAGTTAGGTTAGGTTAGGTTAGGTTAGGTTAAGTTAAGTTAGGTTAGGTTAGGTTAGGTTAAGTTAGGTTAGGTTAGGTTAGGTTAGGTTAGGTTAAGTTAAGTTAGGTTAGGTTAGGTTAAGTTAGGTTAGGTTAAGTTAGGTTAGGTTAAGTTAAGTTAGGTTAGGTTAGGTTAGGTTAGGTTAGGTTAAGTTAGGTTAGGTTAGGTTAGGTTAGGTTAAGTTAGGTTAGGTTAGGTTAGGTTAGGTTAAGTTAGGTTAGGTTAGGTTAGGTTAGGTTAATTTAGGTTAGGTTAGGTTAGGTTAGGTTAGGTTAGGTTAGGCTAAGTTAGGTTAGGTTAGGTTAGGTTAAGTTAGGTTTGGTTAGGTTAGGTTAAGTTAGGTTAGGTTAGGTTAGTTTAGGTTAGGTTAGGTTAAGTTAGGTTAGGTTAGGTTAGGTTAGGTTAGGTTAGGTTAAGTTAGGTTAGGGTAGGTTAGGTTAAGCTAGGTTAGGTTAGGTTAGGTTAAGTTAGGTTAGGTTAGGCTAGGTTAGGTTAGGTTAGGTTAGGTTAAGTTAGGTTAGGTTAGGTTAGGTTAAGTTAGGTTAGGTTAGGTTAAGTTAGGTTAGGTTAGGTTAAGTTAGTTAGGTTAAGTTAGGTTAGGTTAGGTTAGGTTAGGTTAGGTTAAGTTAGGTTAAGTTAGGTTAGGTTAGGTTAAGTTAGGTTAGGTTAGGTTAGGTTAGGTTAAGTTAGGTTAGGTTAAGTTAGGTTAGGTTAGGTTAGGTTAGGTAGTTAGGTTAGCTTCACTAAAAATCCCTATTAATCTCGAATAATCAATAAAAAATCCCTAAAAATCTCTAAAAATACCTAAAAATTACAAACAATTAATAAAAATTACAAAAAATCACTAAAAACTCAAGAAACCACTAAAAATCCATAAAAATTCCCTAAAATATACCTAAAAATCATTAAAAATCCTGAAATATCCCATACATTCCATTAAAAGTCCTAAAAATCCTTAAAAATCTCTAAAAATCCCTACAAATCCTTAAAAATTCTTAAAAATTCCTAACAATTCAAAAAATATCTAAAACTCCATAAAAGAAAATCCATAAAAATCTCTTAAAATCAATAAAAATAACAAAAAATCCATGAAAAATCCAAAAAAACAAAAAAATATATAAAAATCCATGAAAAACACCAAAAATCAATAGAAATTATTATAAATATATTGAATCTAAAAATCATTAAAAGTCCATAAAAATCTCTAAAAATCTCAAAAAATCCCTAGAACTCATTAAAAATCCCAATAAATCGCTAAAAATCGTTAAAAAAAACATTAAAATCCATAAAAATCCCTACAAATCCCGAAAAATTAAAAAAAATCTTTAAAAATCTATAAAAATCCCTAAAAATCCATAAAATTTCCCTGAAAAATCCCTACAAATCAATAAACATTCCTAAAATTCCCCAATAATCCATAAAAATTCATTAATAATCCATAGAAATCATTAAAAAATCCATACACATCTTTAAAAATTACTTAAAATCACTAGAAATAAATTAAAATTCGAAAAAATCCATAAAAATCTCTAAAAATCATTAGATATTACCAAAAATCCATAGAAATTCCTAACAAAATCCATAAAAATCTTTAAAATTCTCTAAATATCCCTAAAATTCACTAAAAATACCTTAAAATCTCTAGAAATCCTTAAAACCCTATAAAGAAATGTTCAAAATCTCTAAAAATCGCTAAATTCAACTAATGATCCCTAAAATTTTCTAAAACTCCTGAAAAATCAGTGTAAATATCTAAAAATTCCTAAATTTTTCTAAAAATCCTTAAAAATTTATTAAAACCAATAAAAATTTCTAAAAAACATCTCTAAAAAATCCTTAATATTCCTAAAAGTTCATTTTTAGGGATTTGTAGGGATTTTTAGAGATTTTTAATGATTTTTAGGACTTTTAATGGAATGTATGGGATTTTTAAGGATTTTTAATGATTTTTAGGTATATTTTAGGGAATTTTTATGGATTTTTAGTGGTTTCTTGAGTTTTTAGTGATTTTTTGTAATTTTTATTATTTGGTTGTAATTTTTAGGTATTTTTAGAGATTTTTAGGGATTTATTATTGATTATTCGAGATTACTAGGGATTTTTAGTGAAGCTAACCTAACTACCTAACCTAACCTAACCTAACCTAACTTAACCTAACCTAACTTAACCTAACCTAACCTAACCTAACCTAACCTAACTTAACCTAACCTAACCTAACCTAACCTAACCTAACTTAACCTAACCTAACCTAACCTAACCTAACCTAACTTAACTTAACCTAACCTAACCTAACCTAACCTATCCTAACTTAACCTAACCTAACCTAAACTAACCTAACCTAACCTAACCTAACTTAACCTAACCTAACCTAACCTAACCTAACTTAACCTAACCTAACCTAACCTAACCTAACTTAACCTAACCTAACTTAACCTAACCTAACCTAACCTAACTTAACCTAACCTAACCTAACCTAACCTAACCTAACCTAACTTAACCTAACCTAACCTAACCTAACTTAACCGAACATAACCTAACCTAACCTAACCTAACTTAACCTAACCTAACCTAGCTTAACCTAACCTAACCTAACCTAACTTAACCTAGCCTAACCTAACTTAACCTAACCTAACTTAACCTAACCTAACCTAACTTAACTTAACCTAACCTAACCTAACCTAACCTAACTTAACCTAACCTAACTTAACCTAACCTAACCTAACTTAACTTAACCTAACCTAACCTAACCTAACCTAACTTAACCTAACTTAACCTAACCTAACTTAACTTAACCTAACTTATCCTAACCTAACCTAACTTAACCTAACCTAACTTAACCTAACCTAACCTAACCTAACCTAACCTAACTTAACCTAACCTAAACTAACCTAACCTAACCTAACTTAACTTAACCTAACCTAACCTAACCTAACTTAACCTAACCTAACCTAACCTAACCTAACCTAACCAAACTTAACCTAACCTAACCTAACCAAACCTAACTTAACCTAACCTAACTTAACCTAACCTAACCTAACCTAACTTAACCTAACCTAACCTAACTTAACCTAACCTAACTTAACCTAACCTAACCTAACTTAACTTAACCTAACCTAACCTAACCTAACTTAACCTAACCTAACTTAACCTAACCTAACCTAACTTAACTTAACCTAACCTAACCTAACCTAACTTAACCTAACCTAACTTAACTTAACCTAACTTAACCTAACCTAACCTAACTTAACCTAACCTAACTTAACCTAACCTAACCTAACCTAACCTAACTTAACTTAACCTAACCTAACCTAACCTAACCTAACTTAACTTAACCTAACCTAACCTAACCTAACCTAACCTAACTTAACCTAACCTAACCTAACCTAACCTAACTTAACCTAACCTAACCTAACCTAACCTAACCTAACTTAACCTAACCTAACCTAACCTAACCTGACTTAACCTAACTTAACCTAGCCTAACCTAACCTAACCAAACATAACTTAACCTAACCTAACCTAACCTAACTTAACCTAACCTAACCTAACCTAACCTAACCTAACCTAACTTAACTTAACCTAACCTAACCTAACCTAACCTAACCTAACTTAACCTAACTTAACCTAACTTAACTTGACCTAACTTAACCTAACCTAACCTAACCTAACTTAACCTAACCCAACCTAACCTAACCTAACCTAACTTAACTTAACCTAACCTAACCTAACCTAACCTAACCTTACTTAACCTAACCTAACCTAACTTAACTTAACTTAACCTAACTTGACCTAACCTAACCTAACTTAACCTAACCTAACCTAACCTAACCTAACCTAACCTAACTTAACCTAACCTAACCTAACCTAAGCTAACCTAACCTAACTTAACCTAGCCTAACCTAACCTAACCTAACCTAACCTAACTTAACCTAACCTAACCTAACCTAACCTAACCTAACTTAACCTAACCTAACCTAACCTAACCTAACCTAACCTAACTTAACCTAACCTAACCTAACCTAACCTAACCTAACCTAACTTAGCTTAACCTAACCTAACCTAGCCTAACCTAACATAACCCAACCTAACCTAGCTTAACCTAACCTAACCTAACCTAACCTAACCTAACCTAACTTAACCTAACCTAACTTAACCTAACCTAACCTAACCTAACCTAACCTAACCTAACCTAACTTAACCTAACCTATACTAACCTAACCTAACCAAACCTAACCTAACTTAACCTAACCTAACTTAACCTAACTTAACCTAACCTAACCTAACCTAACCTAACTTAACCTAACCTAACCTAACCTAACTTAACCTAACCTAGCCTAACCTAACCTAACCTAACCTAACCTTAGGTTAGGTTAAGTTAGGTTAGGTTAAGTTAGGTTAAGTTAGGTTAGGTTAGGTTAGGTTAGGTTAGGTTAGGTTAAGTTAGGTTCGGTTTGGTTAGGTTAGGTTAGGTTAAGTTAGGTTAGGTTAGGTTAGGTTAAGTTAGGTTAGGCTAGGTTAGGTTAGGTTAAGTTAAGTTAGGTTAGGTTAGGTTAGGTTAGGTTAGGTTAGGTTAAGTGAGGTTACCTTAGGTTAGGTTAGGTTAGGTTAAGTTAGGTTAGGTTAAGTTAGGGTAGGTTAGGTTAGGTTAGGTTAGGTTAAGTTAGGTTAGGTTAGGTTAGGTTAGGTTAGGTTAAGTTAGGTTAGGTTAGGTTAGGTTAGGTTAAGTTAGGTTTGGTTAGGTTCAGTTAGGTTAATTTAGGTTAAATTAGGTTAGGTTTAGTTAGGTTAGGTTAGGTTAGGTTAGGTTAATTTAGGTTAGGTTAGGTTAGGTTAGGTTAGGTTAACTTAGGTTAAGTTAGGTTAGGTTAGGTTAGGCTAAGTTAGGTTAGGTTAAGTTAGGTTAGGTTAGGTTAGGTTAGGTTAGGTTAAGTTAAGTCAGGTTAGGTTAGGTTAGGTTAGGTTAGGTTAGGTTAAGTTAGGTTAGGTTAGGTTAGGTTAAGTTAGGTTAGGTTAGGTTAGGTTAAGTTAGGTTAGGTTAAGTTAGGTTAGGTTAGGTTAGGTTAATTTAGGTTAGGTTAGGTTAGGTTAAGTTAGGTTAGGTTAGGTGAGGTTAGGTTAGGTTAGGTTAGGTTAGGTTAGGTTAAGTTAGGTTAGGTTAAGTTAGGTTAGGTTAGGTTAGGTAGTTAGGTTAGCTTCACTAAAAATCCCTAGTAATCTCGAATAATCAATAAAAAATCCCTAAAAATCTCTAACAATACCTAAAAATTACAAACAATTAATAAAAATTACAAAAAATCACTAAAAACTCAAGAAACCACTAAAAATCCATAAAAATTCCCTAAAATATACCTAAAAATCATTAAAAATCCTGAAATATCCCATACATTCCATTAAAAGTCCTAAAAATCCCTACAAATCCCTAAAAATCCTTAAAAATTCCTAACAATTCAAAAAATATCTAAAACTCCATAAAAGAAAATCCATAAAAATCTCTTAAAATCAATATAAATAACAAAAAATCCATGAAAAATCCAAAAAAAACAAAAAAATATATAAAAATCCATGAAAAACACGAAAAATCATTAGAAATTAATATAAATATATTGAATCTAAAAATCATTAAAAGTCCATAAAAATCTCTAAAAATCTCAAAAAATCCCTAGAACTCATTAAAAAATCCCAATAAATCGCTAAAAATCGTTAAAAAAAAACATTAAAATCCTTAAAAATCCGAAAAATTAAAAAAAAATCTTTAAAAATCTATAAAAATCCCTAAAAATCCATAAAATTTCCATGAAAAATCGCTACAAATCAATAAACATTCCTAAAATTCCCCAATAATAAATAAAAATTCATTAATAATCCATAGAAATCATTAAAAAATCCATACACATCTTTAAAAATTACTTAAAATCACTAGAAATAAATTAAAATTCGAAAAAATCCATAAAAATCTCTAAAAATCATTAGATATTACCAAAAATCCATAGAAATTCCTAACAAAATCCATAAAAATCTTTAAAAATCTCTAAATATCCCTAAAATTCACTAAAAATACCTTAAAATCTCTAGAAATCCTTAAAACCCTATAAAGAAATGGTAAAAATCTCTAAAAATCGCTAAATTCAACTAATAATCCCTAAAATTTTCTAAAACTCCTGAAAAATCCCTGTAAATATCTAAAAATTCCTAAATTTTTCTAAAAATCCTTAAAAAATTATAAAAACCAATAAAAATTTCAAAAAAAAAATCTCTAAAAAACCCTTAATATTCCTAAAAGTTCATTTTTAGGGATTTGTAGGGATTTTTAGAGATTTTTAATGATTTTTAGGACTTTTAATGGAATGTATGGGATATTTCAGTATTTTTAATGATTTTTAGGTATATTTTAGGGAATTTTTATGGATTTTTAGTGGTTTCTTGAGTTTTTAGTGATTTTTTGTAATTTTTATTAATTGTTTGTAATTTTTAGGTATTTTTAGAGATTTTTAGGGATTTATTATTGATTATTCGAGATTACTAGGGATTTTCAGTGAAGCTAACCTAACCACCTAACCTAACCTAACCTAACCTAACTTAACCTAACCTAACTTAACCTAACCTAACCTAATTTAACCTAACCTAACTTAACCTAACCTAACCTAACCTAACCTAACCTAACTTAACCTAACCTAACCTAACCTAACCTAACCTAACCTAACTCTAACCTAACCTAACCTAACCTATCCTAACTTAACCTAAACTAACCTAACCTAACCTAACCTAACCTAACCTAACTTAACCTAACCTAGCCTAACCTAACCTAACCTAACCTAACCTAACCTAACTTAACCTAACCTAACCTAACCTAACCTAACTTAACCTAACCTAACTTAACCTAACCTAACCTAACCTAACTTAACCTAACCTAACCTAACTTAACCTAACCTATCTTAACCTAACCTAACCTAACTTAACTTAACCTAACCTAACCTAACCTAACCTAACCTAACCTAACTTAACCTAACCTAACTTAACCTAACCTAACCTAACTTAACTTAACCTAACCTAACCTAACCTAACTTAACCTAACCTAACTTAACTTAACCTAACTTAACCTAACCTAACCTAACTTAACCTAACCTAACTTAACCTAACCTAACCTAACCTAACCTAACTTAACCTAACCTAACCTAACCTAACCTAACCTAACTTAACTTAACTTAACCTAACCTAACCTAACCAAACCTAACCTAACCTAACCTAACCTAACTTAACCTAACTTAACCTAACCTAACCTAACCTAACCAAACCTAACTTAACCTAACCTAACCTAACCTAACTTAACCTAACCTAACCTAACCTAACCTAACTTAACTTAACCTAACCTAACCTAACCTAACCTAACTTAACCTAACTTAACCTAACTTAACTTGACCTAACCTAACCTAACCTAACCTAACCTAACTTAACCTAACCTAACCTAACCTAACTCAACTTAACCTAACTTAACCTAACCTAACCTAACTTAACCTAACCTAACTTAACCTAACCTAACCTAACCTAACCTAACTTAACCTAACCTAACCTAACCTAACTTAACCTAAACTAACCTAACCTACCCTAACTTAACCTAACCTAACCTAACCTAACCTAACCTAACTTAACCTAACCTAACTTAACCTAACCTAACCTAATCTAACCTAACCCAACTTAACCTTACCTAACCTAACCAAACCTAACCTAACTTAATCTAACCTAACCTAACCTAACCTAACCTAACCTAACTTAACCTAACCTAACTTAACCTAACCTAACCTAACCTAACCTAACCTAACTTAACCTAACCTAACTTAACCTAACCTAACCTAACCTAACTTAACCTAACCTAACCTAACCTAACCTAACCTAACTTAACTTAACCTAACCTAACCTAACCTAACCTAACTTAACCTAACCTAACTTAACCTAACCTAACCTAACTTAACTTAACCTAACCTAACCTAACCTAACCTAACCTAACTTAACCTAACCTAACTTAACTTAACTTAACTTAACCTAACTTAACCTAACTTAACCTAACCTAACCTAACCTAACCTAACCTAACTTAACCTAACCTAACCTAACCTAAACTAACCTAACCTAACTTAACCTAGCCTAACCTAACCTAACCTAACCTAACCTAACCTAACTTAACCTAACCTAACCTAACCTAACCTAACCTAACTTAACCTAACCTAACCTAACCTAACCTAACCTAACTTAACCTAACCTAACCTAACCTAACCTAACCTAACCTAACTTAACTTAACCTAACCTAACCTAGCCTAACCTAACATAACCTAACCTAACCTAGCTTAACCTAACCTAACCTAACCTAACCTAACCTAACCTAACTTAACCTAACCTAACTTAACCTAACGTAACCTAACCTAACCTAACTTAACCTAACCTAACCTAACCTAACCTAACCTAACTTAACCTAACCTATACTAACCTAACCTAACCAAACCTAACCTAACTTAACCTAACCTAACTTAACCTAACTTAACCTAACCTAACCTAACCTAACCTAACCTAACTTAACCTAACCTAACCTAACCTAACTTAACCTAACCTAACCTAACCGAACCTAACCTTAGGTTAGGTTAAGTTAGGTTAGGTTAAGTTAGGTTAAGTTAGGTTAGGTTAGGTTAGGTTAGGTTAGGTTTGGTTAAGTTAGGTTAGGTTAGGTCAGGTTAGGTTAGGTTAAGTTAGGTTAGGTTAGGTTAGGTTAAGTTAGGTTAGGCTAGGTTAGGTTAGGTTAAGTTAAGTTAGGTTAGGTTAGGTTAGGTTAGGTTAGGTTAGGTTAAGTGAGGTTACCTTAGGTTAGGTTAGGTTAGGTTAGGTTAAGTTAGGTTAGGTTAAGTTAGGTTAGGTTAGGTTAGGTTAGGTTAAGTTAGGTTAGGTTAGGTTAGGTTAGGTTAGGTTAGGTTAGGTTAAGTTAGGTTTGGTTAGGTTCAGTTAGGTTAATTTAGGTTAAATTAGGTTAGGTTAAGTTAGGTTAGGTTAGGTTAGGTTAATTTAGGTTAGGTTAGGTTAGGTTAGGTTAGGTTAACTTAGGTTAAGTTAGGTTAGGTTAGGTTAGGTTAGGCTAGGTTAGGTTAGGTTAGGTTAGGTTAGGATAGGTTAAGTTAGGTTAGGTTAGGTTAGGCTAGGTTAAGTTAGGTTAGGTTAGGTTAGGTTAGGTTAAGTTAGGTTAGGTTAGGTTAAGTTAGGTTAGGTTAGGTTAGGTTAGGTTAGGTTAACTTAAGTTAGGTTAGGTTAGGTTAGGGTAAGTTAGGTTAGGTTAGGTTAGGTTAGGTTAAGTTAGGTTAGGTTAGGTTTCATTAGGTTAGGTTAAGTTACATTAGGTTAGGTTAGGTTAGGTTAGGTTAAGTTAAGTTAGGTTAGGTTAGGTTAAGTTAGGTTAGGTTAAGTTAGGTTAGGTTAGGTTAGGTTAGGTTAGGTTAGGTTAAGTTAAGTCAGGTTAGGTTAGGTTAGGTTAGGTTAGGTTAGGTTAGGTTAAGTTAGGTTAGGTTAGGTTAGGTTAAGTTAGGTTAGGTTAGGTTAGGTTAAGTTAGGTTAGGTTGTTAGGTTAGGTTAGGTTAGGTTAATTTAGGTTAGGTTAGGTTAGGTTAAGTTAGGTTAGGTTAGGTGAGGTTAGGTTAGGTTAGGTTAGGTTAGGTTAAGTTAGGTTAGGTTAAGTTAGGTTAGGTTAGGTTAGGTAGTTAGGTTAGCTTCACTAAAAATCCCTAGTAATCTCGAATAATCAATAAAAAATCCCTAAAAATCTCTAACAATACCTAAAAATTACAAACAATTAATAAAAATTACAAAAAATCACTAAAAACTCAAGAAAACACTAAAAATCCATAAAAATTCCCTAAAATATACCTAAAAATCATTAAAAATCCTGAAATATCCCATACATTCCATTAAAAGTCCTAAAAATCCCTACAAATCCCTAAAAATCCTTAAAAATCCCTAACAATTCAAAAAATATCTAAAACTCCATAAAAGAAAAGCCATAAAAATCTCTTAAAATCAATATAAATAACAAAAAATCCATGAAAAATCCAAAAAAACAAAAAAATATATAAAAATCCATGAAAAACACGAAAAATCATTAGAAATTAATATAAATATATTGAATCTAAAAATCATTAAAAGTCCATAAAAATCTCTAAAAATCTCAAAAAATCCCTAAAACTCATTAAAAATCCCAATAAATCGCTAAAAATCGTTAAAAAATAAAAATTCATTAATAATCCATAGAAATCATTAAAAAATCCATACACATCTTTAAAAATTACTTAAAATCACTAGAAATAAATTAAAATTCGAAAAAATCCATAAAAATCTCTAAAAATCATTAGATATTACCAAAAATCCATAGAAATTCCTAACAAAATCCATAAAAATCTTTAAAATTCTCTAAATATCCCTAAAATTCACTAAAAATACCTTAAAATCTCTAGAAATCCTTAAAACCCTATAAAGAAATGTTCAAAATCTCTAAAAATCGCTAAATTCAACTAATGATCCCTAAAATTTTCTAAAACTCCTGAAAAATCAGTGTAAATATCTAAAAATTCCTAAATTTTTCTAAAAATCCTTAACAATTTATAAAAACCAATAAAAATTTCTAAAAAACATCTCTAAAAAATCCTTAATATTCCTAAAAGTTCATTTTTAGGGATTTGTAGGGATTTTTAGAGATTTTTAAGGATTTTTAGGACTTTTAATGGAATGTATGGGATTTTTAAGGATTTTTAATGATTTTTAGGTATATTTTAGGGAATTTTTATGGATTTTTAGTGGTTTCTTGAGTTTTTAGTGATTTTTTGTAATTTTTATTAATTGGTTGTAATTTTTAGGTATTTTTAGAGATTTTTAGGGATTTATTATTGATTATTCGAGATTACTAGGGATTTTTAGTGAAGCTAACCTAACTACCTAACCTAACCTAACCTAACCTAACTTAACCTAACCTAACTTAACCTAACCTAACCTGACCTAACCTAACCTAACTTAACCTAACCTAACCTAACCTAACCTAACTTAACCTAACCTAACCTAACCTAACCTAACTTAACCTAACCTAACCTAACCTAACCTATCCTAACTTAACCTAACCTAACCTAAACTAACCTAACCTAACCTAACTTAACCTAACCTAACCTAACCTAACCTAACTTAACCTAACCTAGCCTAACCTAACTTAACCTAACCTAACCTAACCTAACCTAACCTAACCTAACTTAACCTAACCTAACTTAACTTAACCTAACTTAACCTAACCTAACCTAACTTAACCTAACCTAACTTAACCTAACCTAACCTAACCTAACCTAACTTAACCTAACCTAACCTAACCTAACCTAACTTATCTTAACCTAACCTAACCTAACCTAACTTAACCTAACCTAACCTAACCTAACCTAACCTAACCTAACCTAACTTAACCTAACCTAACCTAACCTAACCTAACTTAACCTAACTTAACCTAACCTAACCTAATCTAACCAAACTTAACTTAACCTAACCTAACCTAACCTAACTTAACCTAACCTAACCTAACCTAACTTAACTTAACCTAACCTAACCTAACCTAACCTAACCTAACCTAACTTAACCTAACTTAACCTAACTTAACTTGACCTAACCTAACCTAAAATAACCTAACCTAACTTAACCTAACCTAACCTAACCTAACTCAACTTAACCTAACTTAACCTAACCTAACCTAACTTAACCTAACCTAACTTAACCTAACCTAACCTAACCTAACCTAACTTAACCTAACCTAACCTAACCTAACTTAACCTAAACTAACCTAACCTACCCTAACTTAACCTAACCTAACCTAACCTAACCTAACCTAACTTAACCTAACCTAACCTAACCTAACCTAACCTAACTTAACCTAACCTAACCTAACCTAATCTAACCTAACCCAACTTAACCTTACCTAACCTAACCAAACCTAACCTAACTTAACCTAACCTAACCTAACCTAACCTAACCTAACCAAACCTAACCTAACCTAACCTAACCTAACCTAACTTAACCTAACCTAACCTAACCTAACCTAACTTAACCTAGCCTAACCTAACCTAACCTAACTTAACCTAACTTAACCTAACCTAACCTAAATTAACCTAACCTAACCTAACCTAACCTAACCTAACTTATCCTAACTTAACCTAACCTAACCTAACCAAACCTAACTTAACCTAACCTAACCTAACCTAACCTAACCTAACTTAACTTAACCTAACCTAACCAAACCAAACCTAACCTAACCTAACCTAACTTAACTTAACCTAACCTAACCTAGCCTAACCTAAATTAACCTAACCTAATTTAACTTAACCTAACCTAACCTAACCTAACCTAACCTAACTTAACCTAACCTAACCTAACTTAACCTAACCTAAACTAACCTAACCTAACCAAACCTAACCTAACTTAACCTAACCTAACTTAACCTAACCTAACCTAACCTAACCTAACTTAACCTAACCTAACCGAACCTAACTTAGCCTAACCTAACCTAACCTAACCTAACCTTAGGTTAGGTAAGGTTAAGTTAGGTTAGGTTAGGATAGGTTAAGTTAGGTTAGGTTAAGTTAGGTTAGGTTAGGTTAGGTTAAGTTAGGTTAGGTTTAGTTAGGTTAGGTTAGGTTAGGTTAAGTTAGGTTAGGTTAAGTTAGGTTAGGTTAGGTTAGGTTAGGTTAGGTCAGGTTAGGTTAGGTTAAGTTAGGTTAGGTTAGGTTAGGTTAGGTTAAGCTAAGTTAGGTTAGGTTAGGTTAGGTTAGGTTAGGTTAAGTGAGGTTACCTAAGGTTAGGTTAGGTTAGGTTAGGTTAAGTTAGGTTAGGTTAGGTTAAGTTAGGTTTGGTTAGGTTAAGTTAGGTTAAGTTAGGTTAGGTTAGGTTAGGTTAGGTTAAGTTAGGTTAGGTTAGGTTAGGTTTGGTTAGGTTAGGTTAGGTTAAGTTAGGTTAAGTTAGGTTAGGTTAAGTTAGGTTAGGTTAGGTTAGGTTAGGTTAATTTAGGTTAGGTTAGGTTTGGTTAGGTTAGGTTAAGTTAGGTGTAGTTTGGTTAGGTTAGGTAAAGGTTAGGTTAGGCTAGGTTAGGTTAGGTTAGGTTAGGTTAAGTTAGGTTAGGTTAGGTTAGGTTAAGTTAGGTTAGGTTTGGTTAAGTTAGGTTAGGTTAGGTTAGGTTAGGTTAAGTTAGGTTAGGTTAGGTTAGGTTAGGTTATGTTAAGTTAGGTTAGGTTAGGTTAGGTTAGGTTAGGTTAAGTTAGGTTAGGTTAGGTTAGGTTTGGTTAAGTTAGGTTAGGTTAGGTTAGGTTAGGTTAGGTTAGGTTAAGTTAAGTTAGGTTAGGTTAGGTTAGGTTAGGTTAAGTTAGGTTAGGTTAGGTTAGGTTAGGTTAGGTTAGGTTAGGTTAAGTTAGTTTAGGTTAGGTTAGGTTAGGTTAGGTTAAGTTAGGCTAGGTTAGGTTAGGTTAGGTTAAGTTAGGTTAGGTTAGGTTAGGTTAAGTTAGGTTAGGTTTGGTTAGGTTAGGTTAATTTAGGTTAGGTTAGGTTAGGTTAGGTTAGGTTCAGTTAAGTTAGGTTAGGTAAGGTTAGGTTTGGTTAAGTTAGGTTAGGTTAGGTTAAGTTAGGTTAGGTTAGGTTAGGTTAGGTTAAGTTAGGTTAGGTTAGGTTAGGTTAGGTTAGGTTTGGTTAAGTTAGGTTAGGTTAGGTTAAGTTAGGTTAGGTTAGGTTAGGTTAGGTTAGGTTAAGTTAAGTTAGGTTAGGTTAGGTTAGGTTAAGTTAGGTTAGGTTAGGTTAGGTTAGGTTAGGTTAGGTTAAGTTAGGTTAGGTTAAGTTAAGTTAGGTTAGGTTAGGTTAGGTTAAGTTAGGTTAGGTTAGGTTAGGTTAGGTTAAGTTAGGTTAGGTTAGGTTAGGTTAGGTTAGGTTAGGTTAAGTTAGGTTAGGTTAGGTTAGGTTAGGTTAAGTTAGGTTAGGTTAGGTTAGGTTAGGTTAGGTTAGGTTAGGTTAGGTTAGGTTAGGTTAGGTTAGGTTAGGTTAGGTTAGGTTAGGTTAGGTTAGGTTAGGTTAGGTTAAGTTAGGTTAGGTTAGGTTAGGTTAAGTTAGGTTAGGTTAGGTTAGGTTAGGTTAGGTTAGGTTAGGTTAGGTTAGGTTAGGTTAGGTTAGGTTAAGTTAGGTTAGGTTAGGTTAGGTTAGGTTAGGTTAGGTTAGGTTAGGTTAAGTTAGGTTAGGTTAGTTAGGTTAGGTTAGGTTAGGTTAGGTAGTTAGGTTAGCTTCACTAAAAATCCCTAGTAATCTCGAATAATCAATAAAAAATCCCTAAAAATCTCTAACAATACCTAAAAATTACAAACAATTAATAAAAATTACAAAAAATCACTAAAAACTCAAGAAACCACTAAAAATCCATAAAAATTCCCTAAAATATACCTAAAAATCATTAAAAATCCTGAAATATCCCATACATTCCATTAAAAGTCCTAAAAATCCCTACAAATCCCTAAAAATCCTTAAAAATTCCTAACAATTCAAAAAATATCTAAAACTCCATAAAAGAAAATCCATAAAAATCTCTTAAAATCAATATAAATAACAAAAAATCCATGAAAAATCCAAAAAAAACAAAAAAATATATA